>MU223937.1:1093194-1134778 GCA_018584345.1 Thuja plicata | reverse complement strand
CGGGTGTTTCCTATCTGTAGGGCGACCCATTCATCCACTGCTTGGGCCTTCTTTCTCATTACTCGCAGGGAGTCTATGTCACTCTGCGGTAAATCCTCTGATGTGGAGGTCTCTGGAGGGGCGGCATTTATGGGTCTGGCCAGCTCAGTAAGCAATCCCGTAAGATTTTCATTCTTCTCTTTCTCAGCCTTGAGCCTCTGGGCCTCCTTTTCGTATCGGGCTTCAACTGCCCTTGCTGCCTCCTTAAGAAAGTCCACCTCGCCTTGCTTTCCTCTCTTGCCCAGGGATACCTCTGCAACATCGTAATCTGCGGGGTCTGCAGTTGCTTCATCGGCGCCCAGGGGAGGTGTTGCTACAACGACAACTGTTTCTCCGCCCGGCCCAGTTTGAAGAGTGTGAACTATCTGGGCTTTCTTCACCTTTGGCGGGGCCTGAACTTGGGCCATCATTTCGGCCAGGGAGAGAGGAATCACCGGAGTGGACTGAGATTTTCTCATTTTTCTCTCTACCAGCCACTGAGGTGGGAGAGGTGGCCTTCCTGCCAGAATTTGTTCCCCTGATTCCCTCCCGGTCTCCGGTGGCAATTGCTCCTCAGTGTCGTGGACCTCATGCGTCCTCCTTGCCTCAACTTCTTCTACAGTAATATTTTCTTTGTCAACCTCCATCTCCTCAGCCTTGTCCTATGTGTCTATTGTTGGGTTTGGACCTTGGTAGGCTTCTTCGGGGATTTCCTCTTCAAGCTGCTTCTCTTCTTCTTCTTCTTCTTCTTCTGCCAGGGCTTCTTCCTCTGTTGGCAGTAGGGGAGGTATCAGGCCGAGATTCAGAGTTTGGGCCGCTGTGATAACCCGCCCAAAGGTTTCCCCTGGGAGTGGCCTTGGGAATGCGGCGGCTGGGTTTACGGTTATCCCCGAAGGTCCGGTTCCCCCAGCGGATGCCATTTGTTCACTCAGATTTTGGTGGCCCACTCCCGGACCTTGTACCTCTTGAGTTCCGGAGACAATTTCCGGTTCTGGCTCTTCTTCTGCTTCCTGCTCTTGTTCTTGTGCAGGTCCTTGTCCCAAGTCTTCTTGGTCTGCAGCCTCTTGTTCTTTCTCCAGGACTTCTGTCCCTTCTTGTGTATTGTCCCCTTGTAGATTTCTGAATTCATCGGTTGCAAATATGTCAAACTCCTCTTGCAGAGGGGGACTGGCGGGGACCTCTGCAGGCTCTGTTTCTTTCTCCGGTTCCTGGGAACTGGAAGAAAGGATCTCTACTTCCCGGGGGAGGGATGCCGCTGGCGCTGGTTCTGCCTTGGGCTGCTTGATGTTTTTCCTCTTCCTCCTGGTGACCAAAGGTGGCCCCGCATAGGCTATAGCTGCTGCCTCCATGGGATCCACCCCCGTTGCCTTGACCATTAAGGCTGCCAGCGACGGGGAGGAAGGAGGACGAATTGGTCTGGCCATGAGCGGGGGAGTGGCCAACCTCGTTATTAACTGCTCCCTCATTTGCTGGGAGGCTGCTACAGATTGCTTGATTTGTTCCTGAATAGGGACTTCCTGCGCGGAGGGTTGCCTGAATACCCGGGCTAATGCTATTATCCCCATCTAGATGCTCTCCTTGAATTCAGAGCGGGGGATTTCTATCTTCATTCTCTTTGGATCTCTCTTCGGGGTCTTGAGCCAGTGGGTGTTCATGTACACCCGGGTAGCATCCTCCAGTTGAGTAAACTGGTCCAAGGCATCAGCCCTTGTAACCACTGTGGCTTTGTCGAATTGTGGGATTCCTAATACCGCCTGGAATGTATCTGGGTCGAGGGATACTAGAGGAGTGGGGTATCCTGTAGGTTCTGTGGCCACAAGCATAACGGCCCAGACGGAAGAGTTATAGTTGGAAGCCCGTGTTAAGATGAGCTCTGGAGACTGCATGGAGCAAGGGAAGCAAGCTGTCCAGAGGATTCCAGAACCTCCGACGTTAATTTCTAGTTGATCTCTAGCCTGCCGCTGGATGTGCATCACTTTTACCAAGGCCTGCATCTCTGCCCATGTTCTGACGCTAGTGTCGGTTATGAGTTTAACCTTGGACTCAATCTTTGAGCCCATAATATTGTTGTTCTGCACGAACTTCATGGTGAGGGGCAGTTTCTCCAGGGCCCTCACCATTTTAGATTTCATTGCGGCCCTGGTTTCCGTCGCTGTTGGTAGTTCCAGACTTTCAGGAGGAGATGATGTGGACGCTTCAGACATATTTAGAAGACAAAGTCCGGGAACCTGCAAGACAAAGCGACCGTCAAAATATTTTTATCAAAATAAAATAGTTATTCTGGGGTCCGGAGACCTTACCACCGCGGTGTTTGCTTTTCCTGAAAAGTTAGTATCATGCAAATATAACCGAAAAGCAAAACATATGGTGAACTTAAACTATCAACATATCCGGGTCTGGGGAATTTTATCACACTTGGCAAAGACACAGGATGGATGGTGGTAAGGGGCCCGAAGCCCGGAGAAATGACCGTTAGCAAAGATATGTGAAAAGGCAAGTTGTCAAGCCCGCGTGGACGCCACGTGCGTTGGCATTAAATAGATGTGATGGCGATGACGGCGGAGCCAACTGTCTGAACGCGCGAAAAGGGAAAGCCACTTGGCTGGAATTGATTGCGTGCATGGGACGTAAATGAGGTTCTGACAGACTTGATGGAGGAGAGAGAAAATTACTTGTTTGAAACTGGCCGAGAGCCAAGTTTCAAACAGGTGGTTTTCTGCCTCGAAGCGAGTTCGAAGGCGAAAAACCAGAAGCCTGAGAACGCAGAAGATGTTAAGCCTTGATTATCACAAATTCTCTGCAAATGCTCTGTTAATTGCTTTAGAATCACTCTAATTCGCTCTATGTGCTCGAAGGTTTTAATCACGGTAAGTGTGAAAGTGACAGATAAGTTCTATTTATACCCGCGGTAAAACGGGAACTCTCCTCCCTCCGGCAATCTCGGGTCGGGTGAAACCTCTGGACGCCGGGCCCAGGGATTCCTTGTGATGATATCCCTAAGAGCATCATGACGAAGAATCCCTGAGTCCAAAATCCGGTTCCCAACAGAAGACAACCTCTGGGACTGTAGTCCTGGAGACAGAAAACAAACAACGAAATGCCACGCTGGGGAAGAAAACCTCAGAGAAAGAAAACAAAAAGGAAAGAAAGACCAACAAAACCGCAAAGGAAAAGCAGGAAAAAGAAAAAAGGGGGACCCAACATTTTGCACACAAAATGTAGGGACGGGGATGCAGGGCATAACAAATGGCGACTATCTGGGACAAATGCCTTAGTGCATTTGAGAACTAAAGAATCTATGGTTAGCAAAGCTGGAACAAGCCGCTCTTCGAAGCGTCTGACAGGAAAAGGGCAACATATTCGAGGGAATCCCACCACACAGGAGCCAGTCTGTAATCTTTTATCAGCGGTGTTGTGTGTGCTTTGGAAGGAAATCAAGCCAATGACCTTTGGGAGGAATAGAGAAGAGGCACTAATTACATCGAACCAGTCATCAATTTGCTCGTTTCCCCCAGAGACCGGAACTTTACCCCACTTTTCCTCTTGTTATTCTATTTGATTTTGGGTGGGGAAGGCGGTACTTCTTTCACCACTAAGCTTAAGCGTAGCTAATTTTAATGGCGGTACTTCTTTCACCTATCCACCTGCGTTTAGATATTTGAAGAGAGGATAAAACTCCAGACCCGGGAAGAATTCTTTAGATTTTCAGACGTGGGTCAACCAACCAGTACAGCCGATCTACCCTTGGTGTGTCTGATTACTTGTTCCTTGAATTATTATTTTGTTCACTGATTGTCAAATTCCCGGAGAGAACACCCGATGGAGATTGCTCAAAATGTGCAATAACCCGTAAAACACCCCGGAGACCGGGTTGATTCCATCGTGCTAAAGATATATTCTAAAGTTTTCCATGTCGTAGACATCGTATCGAAGGCCAAATTTATGCGAAGCATTCCAATCCCTGCAAGATGGAACAAAACACCGGGACCAAGAGAAAATCGAAAACGAAAACAAAGACGAGAAAAGAGGGCCGTCCCGGGGGGCAGCCGACAAAGATATTTACAAGACGGGGTAGCTCGCAATGAGGCACCCGGAAGAGATATTTACAGGCGGATATTTACATATAATACAACTTAGGATGAACTTATCCTCATTTGAAATAGTGTTTGAGAAACTGTCCATTAATGGGTAATGTGACAGGCTCCCCAGTCAGAGTGTTGAGGCGGTAAGTATTTGCCCCACAGATTTATGAAATCAAGTATGGTCCGAGCCAGAGCCATTGGAACTTGGTATGCTTTCCTTTCTTTTCCTGGGCCTTGTCCCATAGAAGGACCAGATTTGAGATCTGAAAAGCTGTGTATTGGGCTCTTCTGTCAAACCATCGTTTTACCACTGCTTGATGACACACGAAATGTTCAAGGGTTGCGTCTCGCTGTTCTTCCATTTGCATCAGATTCAAGAGCCGAACCTCCACGATGTTGTCCCTGTTGTTGAATTCCTGCATGAACTGTAATACTGGGATCTGTAAATTGGCTGGGAATACAGGGTTCTGGCCATAAACCTGGTGGAATGGGGACATTCCCAGGGCGGCCTTGACGCGAATGCGATCCACCCATAGGGCGAATTTTAACTTTTGATGCCAATCATGAGGATTCTGTTCTAACAAATGTTTGATCACTTCAAGCAGATTCTTGTTTGTTGATTCAGCAACGCCATTTCCCTGGGGATAATAGTTGCTGGAGAACTTTAGTGTGATCTTCTAATTGTAGGTCCATTCAAATAGCTGTGCCGAAGAGAACATTGGACCATTGTCACATACTAAAGCGAAGGGCATTCCAAACCGTGTGAAAATGTTTTCTTCCAAGAACTTGATGACTACGTCCACCGTGTTATTTTTACAAGGTATAGCTTCAGACCACCGAGTGCAATAATCAGTAGCAGTAAGGATGTATCGGTGGTTGGTAGACGAGTTGGGGTTGATTTCCCCGATGAAGTCAAATGCCCATTGGGCAAAGGGTCTAGCCTTGTAGACTGGTTGTAGAGGCATTGCTGGGTTACGCTCACGATGCGCTGTGGTTTGGCAAGTATGGCATTTCCTGACATGAGCGTAGACATCTTTGAAGACACAGGGCCAATAGTATCCGGCCCGGAGGATCTAATGGGTAGTGGCATCAGCGGAGCCATTCCCGGTCCCAAACTGTCCATGGAATTTATTGATTATTCTTACAGCTTGGTCCCTATCGATGCACCAGAGGTACACTCCCTCGTAGTTTATGCGATAAAGCGTGGAATTTTTTATCGTGAAGTGTGCGCTTTTCATCTGCAGGGCGCGGCATTTTTGGGTAGGTAACCCCTCCGGACATTTGTTGTTTAGCAACAAGTATACCAAATTGGTATACCACAGGTCTTGGGTGATGGACTCCACTGTGTAAGTTTGGCATTCTATGCGGGGAGTCTCTTCTGCTATCGCCCGACTTAGTCCTTGGCCTTGGACTATTTTCATGGGCTGCATCTCTAAGTCATATTCTTGGAGGATGGCCATCCATTTCCCCCATCTCTCACCCAATTCACTCTGCATCAATAGAGATTTGACGGCCTAGTCTGGAATGATAGCGTGTACTTTGCTCCGGAGAATGTAATACCAGAATTTCTTCACGGCGTGAACCAGAGCAAAGGCCTATTTTTCTAGTGATGAATACCGAACTTCGGCGTTCTTGAAGGGGGAACTCATGAAAGCTATTGGTCATTCCTCCCCTTCAACCTTTTGGGTTAAGACTACCGCAGCGGAATGCGGTGAAGCGAATGAGTAGATGTAAAACGGAAGGGAATAGTCCAGACTAGCCAGGACAGGTGCTTCCGTGATTGTCTATTTGATTTGGGCGAACGCACGCTTTGCTTCAGGACTCCACTCAATCTTGGTATCCTTTTTCATCATCTCGTTGAGTGGTTTAACTATTTCTGTGAATCCTGTGATGAATCGTCGCACAAAGTTGATTTTTACGAAGAAGGATCGCATCTCTTTCTTGCTGCCAGGCATTTGTAAGTTCAGCAATGCTTCGACTCTATCAGGGTCGATGGATATACCCTTCTCAGAGATAATATGCCCGAGCAACTTCCCCTCGGTGACCCCGAATATGCACTTCTTTGGGTTGAGGGATATTCCGTACCGGCGACATCTCTCATAGATCTGAGCAAGGTGGACGAGATGATCACGCCTGTCCCGGGAGAAGATAGTCAAATCATCCATGTAGATGATTATGCACTGATTTACAAGGCCTTTGAACGCAATGTCCATGGCCTTTTGAAATGTAGCCCCTGCGTTGATCAGACCGAAGGGCATTCTTCTGTAAGAAAATGTTCCCCACTTAGTGGTAAACGCTATTTTCTCTCTGTCCTCATTCTTGACCATAACCTGGTTGTATCCTGAATATCCATCCAAGAAAGACATCATCTGGGATCCATTTACTATCTGCAACACCTCATCCAACAAGGGGAGAGGGTGATTATCCTTTTTAGATGCCTTGTTTAAATTCTAAAAATCCACGCAAAGGTGGATCTTGTCATTCTTTTTCCTTACAAGGACCAGGTTGGCAACCCATGTGGTGTGCCGGATCGGGAAGATTATCCAGGCTGAAAATAGTTTTTCTACCTCCTGACGTATCAGAGGCTCTATCAAGGGGTTGACTGGTCTTTGCTTTTGCCGAAAGGGCTTAGCGTCTGGTTTCAGGGGAATAGTGTGGGTCATGATAGATGTATCATACGTTTTTAAGTCTTCATATCCCGAGGCGATTACATCAATATATTCTCATAGAACTGCGAGGATCTTCTCCTTCTCCTTAGGGGAGCAGGAGGTACCAATGTGGATGATCTTTTCTTCATCAGGCTAGCCGATGTTAACTTTTTCAAACTTTCCTCCCTCAGGGGAGGATGACACCTTCTCACGGGCTTGAGGGTCCGAGTCGAAGATTCGTTCCAATGTAACCATCCCCTTTGGGATGGTGTTGGTGGGCAAGTCTATGATCCCATCGTCTTCGTCACCCTGCCCAGTATCGTCATGGTCGCGTTCCTCTACTATTTGATCCTCAAAGACGCCAACGCTCACCATGAAGGCCAGGATATGTTGATCGTCCTCAAAAACCTGAAAATGAGTGACATTATCTGGGATGGAGGGGGTGGGGACCATCTCAACTGAAAATTTCTGGAGTCGCGAGCCGGCCATTGGCTCAAGTGTGCTGGCAGAAATGGCAAGGGTGTCCAGGACATAGTTCTGTCGCTGGGGAATGAGGTCAATGCCAAAGGCATCAAAATCTTCAATAAGGCTCCAAGCCCGGTTGCGGTATGCGGCCAGCCTTTTATCATGACATGTATATTGACTCCGGATTTGTTTAACAACCAATTCTGAATCACCCAGAGCCCAGAGGCGGGTGATACCTTTCCTTAGTGCGAATAAGAGTCTAAGGACCAAGCCTCGTACTCTGTGACATTGTTCATACAGTTAAACTGCAATCTGTAGGATGCGAGGAAAGACTTCCCTCGTGGGTTGATTAACTCTACCCCAGCCCCACAGCCCTGTTTGGATCAGGACCCATCGAACTTCAGGGTCCATAAGTCATTGTTTGTAATCTGGGGCTGGGGAGTGGGGGTTTTCTTTAGATTATTGCTGGGAGACTTGGGGATTTCCTCCCGGACCGCCGGCGTGAAAGTAGAATTTCCCTCTGAAGTTTGGGTTTGGGATTGTTTGGGGGATGGCGCCAAAGGAGCGCATCCCACAAGGACACTGGGTCCCGGGGAATCAGTTGCATGTTGTTTGTTCTGGAGGGTATCAAGGTACCGATTAGCGATCGAGAGACATGGCCCACACTCAAGTTCTGAATGTTTTTGGTAGTGTACTCGGCACCAAGTGCCAGACAAGAGTGTGGCTAGGGTCGTTGTGGAGTCTTGAGAGTTGACTTCAACTTTCACCTTTTCTTCTAAGTCTTGTGCTCTTTGCAGCACGACGGGATCCTCTCCGGGGATGAAATCGAATGTTAAGATTTCAAGAGGGCGGCACACCCCCAGAGAAGTCTCTGCGAAAAGGACTTCATTGACCTTCCCAATCTTAGTAAGGGCCTGTTTCATCCGGGGTTCACTTTCGACCCGGATCTGATTGGATTCTCCCTCCCATGGAAGCCACAAGTGGGTGAAGTCGGTCAAAAAATATCCAGTCAAGGACTTAGACCAATTCTGACTTAGTAACATCCCGTAGGTCTCTGGGATGTCCACCAGTTGGATGCCAATGATGCTGGCTATCCTGGGGTCCTGGATAAGGTGTATCCGAACATTCTTCAATTCCCCTACCATTTTTACAGCAGTCTTATCCAACTGAATCATTGCGCCGTTAGATGGGGTGGGGTGGAGTCCGAGCTTCTGACAAATGGACAAAGGCATGATGTTACCCGAAGCTCTGGAGTTTGCTAAGCAGTTGTGTATGTTTTTTCCATAAATGTTCAAGCCTAGCAGGAAGGGATGATCCTCATTTTTTCCCTGGAAGACAGCCGCATTAGCATCTTCAAAGGAGACGGTCTTGGGTGGGCGGCTAACTGCTTCCGGGTTCCCTAAGAGCTTCAGAAGGGACTTCTTCTACTCGGGACAATTTAGCAAAACCTCCATCAAGGTCATGGAGGTGGTGGTCTGCTCTAATGCCTTCGTGATATCGAATCTTCCTCCAGGGAACGGGTGATTTTCCTCGACGAGGTCTTTCGCTTTGTTAGGGCTAGGACCTTTTGGAGGTACAGGTCGATCAGTTACGTTATTCCGGGGAGGAGGACTGTCCTTGACAGGTGTAGGCATGTAAGCTGGTCCTTTACCAGCCTGGCTCCAAGTATTGTACGGAGCCCGTGGGTTAGTAAAGGCGTTGGCCTCAAAGGGCGGAATGGACTCGTCAAAGAATCCATGCAATTCAGATTCTTCATCATCTTCTCTAGAAGTCCCGAAGAAGATGGTATCATAGGTGAAGGCACTATGGGTTGTTTCCTGGACAGGAGGCTCTGGAGGGGTAGCATCGTGCGACTGCTGTCTGTCCAGCTGGGAGATCATGATAACCTTCTCCAAAGTGGCGTAATTCAGCTCGTTGTGGGAACCCGTGTCATGTAATCTACACCAGTTGGTCATGGGCTGGAAGTCTGCGACTGGTGTAAAATGGGATGGTCCAGCACCATTTTGGTTGGCGTTTTGGTTTGGAGGTGGGCCTCCAGTATTTGTGTTGTTATTCCATTGTTGCTGGTTGGGCCTAGGCCCGTTGTTGACGTTTCTTCCCCCGGCATTGTTGTTTCGTTGGCCGGAGAAGATACTCCCGCTCTGGGAATTTGAGTTCTGGGGTGCGTAGGACCCCGCCTTTAGTTGGCCCATGTCCATGGTCAAAGTGGACAGCATTCGCTAGAGGGATTTGACCTCAGCGGTCAACTGAGTGTTAGCGTCATAATGTGACGGCTGTGGTTGTTGTTGGCTTCCCGGGAAGGCAGCAGGATTAATCGGAGTCGAGGGCGGCAATCCTCCAACTGCAGATGACTAAAAGAAGGGCACTCCAGATGGTTGTGTCTATGTCTGTTGTGTCTGCTGCGGCTGATTCCAGGGGAAGACTTCTAGACCCGGCGTGATTTGGGGCTGGGCTGGGTAAACATATCGCGCCTGTTGGTCTATCACAGGTGGCAGAGGATTCATCGCCATTGAGGGGGAACCCATTGCCAGATTGGGGTTGTATCCCCTGGCATAGGCAGTTCCGTCGGGGATCATATTGAAGGGCGTGCTCTGCCCAATCCCGCCTGGGGATTTGTTGAGACTGTGGGACAGCTCTAGGGCTAGGTTGTAGACTTTTGCCATAGTGTCCTGGTCGCCCACGGTGGTTGTTCTCCAAAGGAGAGTGGCAACGAATGGGTCCATCGCATTAAGATAGGTCTGTATGGTTACGTCTGGAGATGGGATAAAAGGGCCCGTACACCGCTTCAGGGCGCGCTGGAACCTATGGTTAAATGCTGCAAGAGGTTCATTAGGTTCCTTTCTGATGGAGATGAACTGACTGTGGGACCAGGCTGGGTCCACGTGTACGCGGAAGGCAGCCAGGAAGGCGTCCTCCATATCCTGCCAAGTGTTGATGGAGTTGGCAGGCAAGTTAAGGTACTAGTTCAATTCATTTTGTCCTAAGGACAGCGGGAACATACGGGTCACAACATCTTCATGTTGGATCCGATGTCGATTCATGGCATCTTTGTATGCCTGTAAGTGTTCCTCTACGGTTTGTGAGCCTAAGTGCTCATATCGCAGGTAGATCTTCTCCGGGTGAGAGGGTAAATCATTGGTTGCGCCCTAAAAAGTGCCCATTGGGGACCCGGTGTTTCTGAAATATGCAGCCATTGGGGGAACTATATGCTGGGTAGTGGTTTGGGTACTGGTTCCCGGGACTGTCTGGGGAGCTTGGGTATTCAGAGTTGTGGTAGATCCCCAGGCAATAGTGGCTAGTAGGACTTTCGAGGTCCGTTTCTTTTGAGTAGGGGGTTCGAGTTCGACAAACTTTCTGGGATTCAGGGTGGACCTAAGGACTCTTTCAAATTTGGCAGGGGAAAAAGACCCAATCCCACTAAAGGTTTGCCTCTTAAAGCTACAACTTAGGGAACCCTCAGAAGGCATAAAATTAGAATCTCTGAAAGGGGACGAGTTCATGCCCTCCTTCTAGCGCCAGTTTTTGTTGACGGGGTTTTGCTGACCAGGTCAGCCAACAGTCATAAGTTGTCACTGGGTTCTGGGGAAATCGGGCAACTCCGCCTGTAAAGGTTGTCTGGGGGAAATAAATCCTCTGGGCCTTCAAGCACCTGGGTGTCGGGTCACAACGGTGCAGGGCTCGGTTGGGAGAGGTGACTATTTTTGAGGGGGATAGCTGGTTTCTTCAACTCATCTTCTCCGGAGATTCGATCAAAGTAGGGTTTTCCCGAGCGTTCTATACTAGCAAATAAAGCAAAAAAGATCCTGCAGGGTTAGAAGCATTTCATCTAACTACATTCATGTTAAAATGTCCGAAACATCAATAATACTCTGGTAAAATACACTAAATACTGAAGGAACACATAACCATCAGTTAGCATTTTATCAGTAGCGGGAATAAAGCGGTCGCTAATCTAGTTTAACATACCAGAGTAAAAGACATAAAGAACATTAAAGCATGAAATACCATTAACTCAGAAGCAGGAATGCCAACAACGTCATTGCCAAGAATTTGAACCTTCTTCATTAACATTCAGTCCAGCAAGCACTGGTGCGTGATACAATGGTGGCTCCAGGGGAGAATCTAACTATTGAGAACCGAACAATGGAGCATTGAGCTCGGCAGCTTAAAAGAGAAATTTCTTTGCTATTGCTATGGAAAAAAAAATCATCAATTTCGCCGACCCTTGGAAATGGGCCGATCTGCCTATTTGTACAACTCTCTTAACCCTAACCCTATTTACATCATGTCCCAATAAAATACAATATCTGGGGGCCGGTACTACCTGCGCCACCCTACAAAAGACCTGGAGATGGAATAGGCCTGCCATGTCAGAAGAATAAGACAAGAATATGCAGCGGAAGAATCAGTCTCGATAAGAGAGCCAGAGAGGAGAAAGAAGAAAGTAGGTCCCCCAGGGACCAAGGCTACATGCCTCATAAATGGGAAATGCGGCGCCCTGTCTCCAATGCACCAGATGTACTCCTGAGCAGCACCTCGAGAAGATCACCCTGTAAGAAAACCAACTGCCGAGCCAACACCCCTTGATGTGGTCAACTACCTTTTGACAGTCTTTATTAACCGCCTCTGAAAGTGACTGGTCGGCCTCGGGGACCGGGACACGGATCACTTTAAAGAATATAAATTGTTGGATCCTGGGATTCTGAGATCCGGGAACATACGTCCCAAAAGAATAAAGAATACACAATGTGAGTTTTTCCCCGGCCTCCGAAGAAAGCTCAAGGTTGCTTATTATTGCTAAAGGCCTGGAGGAGGCGGAAAATGCCATCCTCGTCTATCTCTTTTAGACTGGCCCTTCTGTGCTTGGCCACTTCAACTTGTTCCCCCAGGTCTGGAACATTCTCTTTGAATTCATCCGCCATTCTTGCAGCGTCATGGCCCCTAAGTATCATCTTGGTCAGTTTCATCATCTGGGCCCCATCCACTCCCTCCGGAGATTGATACTGGGATTTCATTATCTCATCAAAACTCCCCAAAACTGAATCTTTGGGGGTATAAGTATCTATACTAAGGGGATCAGCCCCGGAAGCCTTTATCACAAAAGACTTGTATAAATTAGAAGAATATTTTACAAGGTTTACCTTTTCCTGCAAGGACTCTACCAGTTGCTTGGTCACCTCCAATGTGAGGTCAAGTCTGGAGTGTTGAGTTCTCACAAAATCAAATGATTCCTCACCTAGAATTCCAGATTCAGAAATTATGTCTTCTCCCAAGGTGAGGAGCTCTTCGAGCTCCACCTTCCACGCTTGGTAATTTTCAACATCACTCTCCCACTGCTCAATGAGTGCTTCCGCCTGATGGATAACTTGCCAGGCTGTGTATAAGTCCGGGAGAGTGGACGCTAGGAAATGCCGGGTGTTTCCTATCTGTAGGGCGACCCATTCATCCACTATTTGGGCCTTCTTTTTCATTACTCGCAGGGAGTCTATGTCACTCTATGGTAAATCCTCTGATGTGGAGGTCTCTGGAGGGGTGGCATTTATGGGTCTAGCTAGCTCAATAAGCAATCCCGTAAGATTTGCATTCTTCTCTTTCTCAGCCTTGAGCCTCTGGGCCTCCTTTTCGTATCGGGCTTCAACTGCCCTTGCTGCCTCCTTAAACAAGTCCACCTCGCCTTGCTTTCCTCTCTTGCCCAAGGATACCTCTGCAACATCGTAATCTGCGGGGTTTGCAGTTGCTTCATCGGCGCCCGGGGGAGGTGTTGCTATAATGGAAACTATTTCTCCACCCGGCCTAGTTCGAAGAGTGTGAACTTGGGCCATCATTTCGGCCAGGGAGAGAGAAATCACCGGAGCGGACTGAGCTTTTCTCTTTTTTCTCTCTACCAGCCACTGAGGTGGGAGAGGTGGCCTTCCTGCCAGAATTTGTTCCCCTGATTCCCTCCCGATCTTCGGTGGCTATTGCTCCTCAGTGTCGTGGACCTCATCCGTCCTCCCTACCTCAACTTCTTCTGCAGCAATATTTTCTTTGTCAACCTCCATCTCCTCAGCCTTGTCCTGTGTGTCTATTGTTGGGTTTGGACCTTGGTAGGCTTCTTCGGGGGTTTCCTCTTCAAGCTGCTTCTCTTCTTCTTCTTCTGCTAGGGCTTCTTCCTCTGTTGGCAGTAGGGGAGGTATCGGGCTGAGATTCAGAGTTTGGGCCGCTGTGATAGCCTGCCCGAAGGTTGCCCCCAGGAGTGGCCTTGGGAACGCGGTGGCTGGGTTTACGGTTATCCCCGAAGGTCCGGTTCCCCCAGCGGATGCCATTTGTTCACTCGAATTTTGGTGGCCCACTCCCGGACCTTGTACCTCTTGAGCCCCGGAGACAATTTCCAGTTTCGGCTCTTCTTCTGCTTCCTGCTCTTGTTCTTGTGCAGGTCCTTGTCCCAAGTCTTCTTGGTCTGTAGCCTCTTTTTCTTTCTCTAGGACTTCTGTCCCTTCTTGTGTATCATCCCCTTGCAGATTTCTGAATTCATCGGTTGCAAATACGTCAAACTCCTCTTGTAGAGGGGGACTGGCAGGGACCTCTGCAGGCTCTGTTTCTTTCTCCGGTTTCGGGGAACTGGAAGAAAGGATCTCTACTTCCCGGGGGAGGGACGCCGCTGGCGCTGGTTCTGCCTTGGGCTGCTTGATGTGTTTCCTCTTCCTCTTGGTGACCAAAGGTGGCCCCGCATCGGCTATAGCTGCTGCCTCCATGGGATCCACCCCCGTTGCCTTGACCATTAAGGCTGCCAACGACGGGGAGGAAGGAGGATGAATTGGTCCGGCCATGAGCGGGGGAGTGACCAGCCTCGTTATTAACTGCTCCCTCATTTGCTGGGAGGCTGCCATAGATTACTTGATCTGTTCCTGAATAGGGACTTCCTGCGCGGAGGGTTGCCTGAATACCCGGGCTAATGCTATTATCCCCATTTGGATGCTCTCCTTGAATTTAGAGCGGGGGATTTCTATCTTCATTCTCTTTGGATCTCTCTTTGGGGTCTTGAGCTAGTGGGTGTTCATGTACACCCGGGCAGCATCCTCCAGTTGAGTAAACTGGTCCAAGGCATCAGCCCTTGTAACCACTGTGGCTCTGTCGAATTGTGGGATTCCTAATCCTGCCTAGAATGTATCTGGGTCGAGGGATACCAGAGGAGTGGGGTATCCTGTAGGTTCTGTCGCCGCAAGCATAATGGCCCAGACGGAAGAGTTATAGTTGGCAGCCAGTGTTAAGATGAGCTCCGGAGACTGCACGGAGCAAGGGAAGCAAGCTGCCCGGAGGATTCCGGAACCTCCGACGTTAATTTCTAGTTGATCTCCAGCCTGCCGCTGGATGTGCATCACTTTTACCAAGGCCTGCGTCTCTGCCCATGTTCTGACGCTGGTGTCGGTTATGAGTTTAACCTTGGACTCAATCTTTGAGCCCGTAATATTGTTGTTCTGCACGAACTTCATGGTGAGGGGCAGTTTCTCCAGGGCCCTCTCCATTTTAGATTTCATTGCGGCCCTGGTTTCCATCGCTGTTGGTAGTTCTGGACTTCCGGGAGGAGATGATGTGGATGCTTCAGACATATTTAGAAGACGAAGTCGGGGAACCTGCAAGGCAAAGTGACCGTCATAATATTTTTATCAAAATAAAATAGTTATTCCGGGGTCCGGAGACCTTACCACCGCGGTGTTTTCTTTTCCTGAAAAGTTAGTATCATGCAAATATAACCGAAAAGCAAAACATATGGTGAACTTAAAGTATCAACATATTCGGGTCTGGGGAATTTTATCACACTTGGAAAAGACATAGGATGGACGGTGGTAAGGGGCCCGAAGCCCGGAGAAATGACCGTTAGCAAAGATATGTGAAAAGGCAAGTTGTCAAGCCCACGTGGACGCCACGTGCGTTGGCATTAAATAGATGTGATGGCGATGACAGCGGAGCCAACTCTCCGAATGCGTGAAAAGGGAAAGCCACTTGGCTGGAATTGATTGCGCGCATGGGACATAAATGAGGTTCTGACAAACTTGATGGAGGAGAGAGAAAACCGCCTATTTGAAACCGACCGAGAGCCGAGTTTCAAACAGGTGGTTTTCTGCCTCGAAGTGAGTTCGAAGGTGAAAAACCAGAAGCAAAGGCGACTAGGCCAGCTTGTCGAGTCACCTGGAAGGATATACATGAAGCTGAGGGATATACACACTAAAATAGGAAGATATACACAGACTATTTATAACTATATACGTATATACATAAATATGCAACGCGGAACGACGCCCGCGGAAAAACCAGACAAAGCAGAAACAAAAACAACTATCTACACATTTACATTATTTATGCAATTTATAGACTTTACAGACAAGCGACCCTCGCACAGAGGGCAGACAACCCTCTGGCAGAGCCGACCCACCAACGGGCGGCAAAACCAGAAGACCACAGACCAGACAAGCCAGAGCGAAAATAAAACAAAACAAACCAAACCAAGCAAACCCAAAGAAAAACTAGAAAGCGGAAGCAAAACAGGGAGGAGGGAAGGCAGAAACACCAACCTAAGAATGCAGAAGGCGGAAGAACGGGAAGATTACCACGGGAGCTTGAGTTGTCGAACTATCAGAATCACCACCACGAAGCACTCGCAATTGCCTGAGAATGCAGAAGATGTTAAGCCTTGATTATCACAAATTTTCTGCAAATGCTTTGTTAATTGCTTTAGAATCGCTCTAATTCTCTCTAGGTGCTCAAAGGTTTTAATCGCGGTAAGTGTGAAAGTGACAGATAAGTTCTATTTATACACGCGGTAAAATGGGAACTCTCCTCCCTCCGGCAATCTCAGGTCGGGTGAACCCTCCGGACGCCGGGCTCGGGGATTCCTTGTGATGATATCCTTAAGAGCATCATGACGAAGAATCTCAGAGTCCAAAATCCGGTTCCCAATAGAAGACAACCTCCGGGACCGGAGTCCCGGAGACAGAAAACAAACAACGAAATGCCACGCCGGGGAAGAAAACCCCGGAGAAAGAAAACAAAAAGGAAAGAAAGACCAACGAAACCGCAAAGCAAAAGCAGGAAAAAGCAAAAAGGGGGACCCAACATTTTGCACACAAAATGTAGGGACGGGGATGCAGAGCATAACACAAGCTACTTTTCAAAGATAGATCTGATCTTCAGTAGATGTTTCTAGATTTCTTCTAACGGATTGGACAATTAGGGTTTCTGTTATTCAAAGAAAAACATATTATAATGTAACCCTAATCATGTTTTGAGGACTCCAAGCCTGTGTGCTGGGGAGTATATATATCAGTTTTGAGAGCTTTAGAGCTCAGATTTTTCCTAACTTAGAAATTATCTGTGACATTCTTTCTACCCTCTGATTTCTTTATTTTGTAATCTTTCATTAATGTTTAGATATTGTAGAGGCTTTTTGTGACATCTTTTCGGTCCCTCGGCTTCCTTGTCTAAATCTCTCTTACAAAATTAGAAAATATTGAGTGATTTATAGTGAAACATTGTAGTCTTTGAGCCCTCTTTCTTTTGCAATAGTGTGTACTACTGTGGATGATTTGATTTAGATGAGTTTGTGGATATTCTACAGTCCCCTGTCATTTTGTCTCATTCCTATGCCGAATTGCAAAATTGGATGTCTGTTTGCAGGTCATAGTTCGTGTCTACTTATAGTAAATACGCTATTGTTTGTGAAATCACTTCTTTCCCTAAATAGCCTCTGTTTGTCTCGGGCCTCTCTATGAAATACTTATGCAAACCTATCTAGGAAGTGTGTTCTTTTGTTCCAAGGTTCTCATGCTGAGATCAGTCAATGCATTATGATTTAGGTCACCTTCAATGTATCACCTAGTAGGATAATTTGCTTTTAGTCATTTCCCTTTCATGCATTCCTTCTATCCCTTTTCCCTCAAGAATTTACTTTCCTGTTAAGAAACAAATTTGGGTGACATATCAAGAGGAACCGGCCTAGAATCCGGAGGTCTTGTCTTGGTTAGCAAAAGGTCCCACAACCTTGAGATGGTTCCCATGTTACACTAGATTACCAAGACTACGAGAGCTTGGATGAGGGGTGCAAATCTAGGTGTCTATCACTTATATAATTATATACTTTTGTCTGTCTAACCTTCGGCTACTTTCCATGCAAAATAGTACTGTAAAATTTCTTCTAAATTTGCAAAATATAATAATTTTTTTTTTGTTTTTTTTGTTTAACAACAATAGAAATGCAGATTATGAAAATTCCAACTATGAAAAGTTTTATGAAAATTTGTTGTATTTTAAAGATTTTAGAAACTCTACATAATAGCATTTTGTATATAGTTTAGCCATGTTCATCTGACCGTAGAGTATTTTTAATGTGTTTAAGTACCTGTCCAGCTGGAAATCTCGACAACAAAAGTGATGTATTTAGTTTCATACAACTAGCTTGAAACAGACATGGGGAGAGAGCTAGTCATCTCTAATGAGAGACAAGAAATTTTAAGAAATAAAATTCTTATAAATATAAGAAAAAATAGCTAAAAACACAACCCATCTTGGATAATCTTCCTCTCAGTTGGAAAAATTGAGAACAATTCGTTGGTCTGTCAGTCTAAAATTATGTCCCCAAGACCAAGAGTCTAAGAATTAGAATGAATATTTCTCTCATTAAAACACCATAAGTCATGAACTTTTACTTGATCTTACACGAGCCTTGCATTCTTCAAATGTGTTTCTATGTTTCTGTTTTGACTGCTAGATGATGGTGATTGATGAGTATTTACCTCTTAAAACATGTAGTCTAATGGTGGAGATACGTCTTCCAATCTATATAGGTAAAAAAGTTGAACAATATTTATATAAATGGAAAACTTAAGAAGTCCCTACTTTATGTTGTCACAAAAGGGTCTTAAAAGACCCTATGACCCTAATGGCTAGCTTGTAGAGAAAAAAATTCTTGCTTATCCTTGAAGATATTGAAAAAATAACTTTGATGTACATACATTTTCTTCAGAAGTTATTGTTGAAAGAGACAGAGAAAAATTAACAATAAAAGTAGAAATCAAATTACACGGAAATAAGGCAAAATTTACATATATTTATATACTTCAATTTCATCAAAACATTAAACTATGATTCAGATACATAGGACTTGTTCTTTCCTTATGCACAAAATATATTCAAAATATAGTTCCTGTTGGTGACAACAAAAAAAACAAGTAATCCAGTCCATACTTTGTTTTCTATTTCTTTCTTATAAAGGGTTTGCTTTGTTTCCATAGTTTTCTTCAGACAATACTCCCTTACATATCTATTCTCAAAACTCACGTACATTCCCAACAAAAAATAAAAGGTCAAAAACATAAATATAATTGATATTTTCTTTCAAATCCACAGTAGATATTTCTAGAGAAAGTCTTCAAAATATCATTTTTCTAATCTAAAATCTGTCTTGTAGGAATGAATGAGAAATAGAAGGGACAACAAATGGTGGGAAGAAAAGAAGTCTGTGGAGAAGTAGATGGGGTAGGTGAGATTAATTTCAACACTCCCCCCTAATCACAACCACCATCTATAATACCTAAGTTGTTTCGTTGATGCACAAAACTTACTTTTGCTAGTGGTGTCTGCATACTAATCTTTAGATTTGCAATGATCCAAGTAGATTTATCCATTGTTGATCAGCTCCCTAATGAAATGGTACCTTGTGTCAATATGTTTTCTTCTTTTATGAAAGATTGAGTTCTTTGACAATGAAGTAGATGAATTGTTGTCACAATATATCTTTGTTGTGTCTTCTTGTTCTTGTTTCAACTCTTTCAAAACCCTTCTCATCCAAATTGCTTGACATGTTGCACTTGTGGCTGCTACATACTCTTCTTCAGCTGATGAAAGAGTGATAATTGGTTATTTCTTTGAGTCCCATGATACTACACATGTTCCAAAATGAAAGTCATAACCGAAAAATCTCTTCCTATCATCAATGCATCTTGTGCAATCACTATCTGTATAACCTATGAGCTTGAACTCATTTGAATTTGCATATTGAATGTCATAGTTCCTTATTCCTCTTACATATCTGAGAATCCTTTTTCCTGCTTGCCAATGAGAAACTTTTGGAGACTCCATGAACATTGAAATAAGACTTAGTGCATCCATAATATCAAGTCTTGTGGCAGTTAAAAACATGGGGGTGCCAACAAGCCTTTTATACAAAGTTGGATCAATCTTAGCTCCACCATCATCCTTGCTTAATTTCAATCTTGTGACTATTGGTGTTGGAACTGATTTTCAATTTGTCATATTAAACCTTTTCAAAATGTCGTTTGCATACTTGTTTGAGATATGAATATACCATTATCATTTTGATTAACTTCAATGCCAAGAAAATACTTCATGAGGCCCAAATTGATCATTTCAAACTCTTTTCTTATAGCTCCTTTGACCAAATCAATTAATAAATCACCCATGAATATCAAATCATCAACATACAAGCAAACAATTATAATTTCACCTTGATAATTTATCTCGGTGTACAATGCAGGCTCACTGTTGCACCTATTGAAACCATTTTGCAAAAGATAAGAGTAAATTCTACTATACCAAGCTCTTGGGGCTTGCTTTAGTCCATAGAGTACCTTTTCAGTTTGTAGACTTTGTTTTCTTGACCCAAATTCTCATACCTAGGTGGATGCTCCACATAAACTTCTTCTTCAAGATAGCCATTCGAAAATCTAATTTTACATTCATTTGGTAAATGTGCCACTTGTTTTGAGCTTCTATTGCAAGTATTGTTCTCACAGTGTATAAACGTGCTACTAGAGAAAATATCTCATTGTAATCTACCCCAGACTGTTGTGAATATCCTTTTTCCACTAGTATTTCTTTATGCTTTTGCACATCACCATTTGCGTCTAACTTGGTTTTGTAAACCCATTTCACCCCTATGACATCTTTGTCTTTTGGAAGACTCACCAACTCCCAAGTTTGATTTTTTTTCAATTGCATCAATTTATTTATCCATTGCATTCACCCATTTTTCATGTTTGATAGAATCTTCATAATGAATTGGATCTTCTACTTGTGAATAAAATGCAAACAAAGAAATTAGATCAGCATTGTTCTCACCTTCATTTTGCTCATAAAATTCTCTTAAACTCTTGATTTTTTGTCTCCTCAAGCTTGCCAATGTGGCATTTGACATATCACTTGCATTAGAACTTGTGGAATGTGGACTTGATAGTCCTGGACCTTGATTGCCACTTGTAGATGGTGTTTTTTGTACATTTGAAGGAGTGGATGCTTGAATGCATGAGGTTTTTCTTACACTTAATGATGGTGTCATTTGTTGACCAATTTGTTGACCTTGAATGGGAGTGGAAGGATTCACATTTGATGGAGTACCTATTGGTATAAAAACTTATCTATATTCTTGTGGTAAGTTGGTTGTAATATAGATTGCCTTCTCTAAACTTCCATCCCATGCTTCATCATCTATGAATTGCACATATCTGCTGATTATAACTTTCTTGGTTATTAGATTGTATAGTTTGTATGCCTTTGATTCATCATTATAACCAACAAGTATACACTTTTCTCCTTTGTTGTCCAATTTCTTCTAAACTAATCTGACACATGTGCATATGCTACACATCCAAATACTCTTATATGAGAAACACTATATTTTCTTTTGGTCAATGCTTCTTCGGGAATCATACTCTTCACACTCTTGGTTGGACATATATTCATAATGTATGTTGCACAAGCTACAACTTCAGCCCAATATTCATTTGATAAATGTTTTTCTTTCAACATACTTCTTGCACTTTCCATGATTGTTCTATTCTTTCTTTCAACTACCCCATTTTGTTGAGGTGTGTATCTAGTTGTGAATTTCTTGTAAATCCCATGGTCTTTGCAAAAATTTATAAATTCATTTGAGATTTATTCACCACCTCTATCCATTCTCAATGTTTTGATGTAGTGCCCACTTTTCTTTTCAATAAGAGCCTTGAATTGACGAAAGAAATCAAACACTTCAATCTTTTGCCTTAGAAAGTAGACCCATGTTTTGTTGATCTCCAAGTTATGTTGTCTATTAGTGTTATACAATTAGTCATTATTAAGGCAGGTTGGTTGGTCATCACTGTGACTGAGCCATCCCACTAAGGCCGAGTAATGTATGAACCAAGAAGTAGTTACTACCGATCAAGTCAATGGTCATCGAGTACTCAATAGTTTCTGAGCAAATTGAATGTCGAGATGCATAGAAAAGTTAGTTTCGAGTGACAACATACATGGATATACCGAGTAAGATAGCTTGGACTGAGCACTAGAGTTTTCATATGTCGAGTAAGATAGTTTTTGTATATGTGTTTGGAATAACACAAACACTTAGGTAAACCATTTTGGCTGACTTCTATGTATGATTTAATGGTCGTTCAAGAAATTTAATGTAGTTAATTACGTGCTATGGCTCATATCATTGATCCCTATGCATGCAATGCAACCAATCAAAAAATAGGAATGCTTAAGCGACAAAAGTGATGAATCTAGATCATTGATCTTGATCTAGAAGTTTCATCAATTATCTATTTAAGGAAAGATACAAAACTCTAATGAGGTATGCGGATGCAAAGAGAAGATATTGGGTGTGTATGCAGAAGAAGAAGAAGATTTTTGTATATCAGAATCATAGACCAGGCAAAGTGACTGAGCAGAGAAGTGAAGGACAAAAAAGAGTTATATCAGATTTTTGAGATCAGTTAAGAGTTAAAAAGAGGAGATCTGGCATCAACATTTGAAGTGCAAACCGAAGGATCAGGTACTAATACATTCTAGCAAGTGAATCAGGGAAAATATCTTAACATAGTAGTCCTAACATAATTTTGTAAATCTCCTAACATATTTCTTACTTAGCTGTAAGTTTAAATCCTTTAATCAAGGTAGATTGTATAAATCTGTAAGCCTTTAACCAGGTAGACCCCTCGTAGGGTAGATCATCAAAAGTGATCAAAACTTTGTAGCCCTAACAGGCACACTTTGTTACTGTAGTAGTTAAGACTTGTGGGTGTCATCCCCACCCCAGTTTTACCTTTCAAGGGTTTCTTGGTTACCGAATCTTTGTGTTATGTATTTATCATGGATGTGATTAGTAGTTAGATCTATTATAGTATTGTAGTTAATGTTCATGATATGCATGTTGAATCAGTTTGTTTCAGAAGTATACAAGTTTTATAGATCCCGATTCACCCCCACTCCTCCCCCCTCTCAGTATATTGCTTTCCCATATTAGACTTCCAAAAATTGGTATCATATCTCTATTCTCTTAGAAGAAGTCTAATCACTTGAGAGTTAAGATCTTGGAGATGGAGGTTTATAAGCTGGGAAAGGTCATAGAGAATAATAAGATTGACATCCAGCTGGCAGTGCAACAACTTGAGACAATAAGAGAGGAATTGAAGAAATCCTTAAAGGAAAGGAAAGAATTGGCAACTCAGTTGAATAACACTCAATATAAAGAAGAAGACACTGAAGGTCTATTTGATAATGGAAATTCTAAAGAAATTAATGAAGCAATTGCAGATCTATTGGAGAAAAACAACACATTGAAAGAATGAGTCAAAATTCTAAAGATGGCACATGAAACTTAATCAATTACACTATGTGAGGTGATTGATTAGAAGAAGAAAGCTAAGGAAGACAAGATGATGTCAGAAGAAGATAAGAGACATATGGCTACTAGACTTGATGAAAGGACAAGTGATGTGTAGAAGCATTAGGACAGATTCAAAGGCAAGATCCAAGAAAATTATATGATTGTTCTCTGGTCTAATATATGCATAAGTTAAAAAGAATTAGGACAGATTCAAGGAAAGAACCAAGAAAATAATTAATATGCACAATTGGTGGCGAGCATCAGTATTAGTATGTGTCAAGCCCCCATATCGACCAAGCTAATATATTGACCGAGTGTTAGTATTGCCCGAGTAACTATTCTGACTGAGTGATGGAATGATTTGATGGAGCTATTGTACAAGGACTGAGACAGTTGTTTTACACCTACTACTATACGAAGCATTTATTGAAGACCTAATTCAACTGTTTGAGGCTATATAATAGATTTTTCCATTCATTTTCATTTCACCAGCGATTAGAGAATTTGCAGAGTGATTAAAATGTGATTGAAAGTGATTTGTGTGAAGTCTGTGAAGATTCAACTACGTATCATCGACAAATATATTTGAAGTCTAGACCTGTTGTTTCTGAGTTATCTAGAATCTGTTTCAGGAACCCTAATTTGCAAAAATGGCAGCCAGTTCATCTGTCAGAGTGAAGAAGCATGACAAGGAGGTAAAGAATGTTCAATTAGTCAGAAGTGATGTGTGTGAACCACCTAATTTTTGAGTTATACCTGAGACTACGATTAAGAGAGATCTCTCAGGAGCCCTATCATCGATCCTGCCAAAGGTTTTATTGATTCATGATGTTAGAGTGTGCTACATGTGCAAAGTCAACGAGATTGGAGACTATGAGCTGAGGCAAGAATACAACAAAATTTATGAAAATGGAGCATTGAAGGCTAAACACTAGCACATTACCGACAAAGGGTTAGTTCATTCCCTAGACTTCCCTCGCAATTTCAAAGTCAAATTAATTTGAATAGTTCTGAGAAGAGTGCACGACATGTGTTTATGGTTGGAGAATGGGCCAGTAAGAATCACAAAGGAGATCATTCACTGAGTTACTGGATATCCGGTTCAACAAGGGAAGAGAACTATGAGATGTCAGAGTAAGGAAGTGATTGAAGTGAACACTTTGGCCAAGTGGAACAAGCGAGGCATGAAGATCTCCATAGTCACAGATCGTGAAATCAAATTTGTAGTGAGAGTTATTGCACACAAGTTTTATCAGTCGAGAAGATTGGATAGTGTTCACTGCATTATAGTTGACCAAGCATGGAAGATAGTAAAGAAGAATCATATATATGATCTTTTCGAGCTGCAGATGACTCAGTTAGCTGAGAACCTATCATCAATCAGGAAGGCGAAGACTCAATGTGTAAGTTTGGATCCCTGATAGTATGTATATTTTTCTATATGTAATTTACAGTTTTCCTACCTTAGGAGATGTTTTTTGGAGTCAGGACCACCCAGTGACATTGCAGATAAATGAGTTTATTCAACAATTAGGAGATAACTTTGATAATGTTATGGAGAATTACTTTGTTGAATTCAAAAAGAAAATGAGGTTAAGGAGAAGAATCCTTGTATCACTAGTTGAAAAACATTATGATGATGTATGTTTCCTAGTTGATATTGATTTTACATATGTACAAGTTGTAGTACCGAGGGTAGCATGGTTGAGGTCATTGCCCTATGAGGTAAATATTGATGAAACATCGGTAGAAATCACAACCTTATTATCAGAATAAATTGACAAATAGGCTAAGACATTTGGGACCTGTATGAAGAAACCAAATCTAAGATAAACATGGGCTTGAAGCCTTCAACCATGGAGGGGAAAAGAAATAAGACAGTCAAAAATCTTGAGAAAAAGTTATGTCAAGAAGAAGATGCACCATTTTAGATCACATAAGGTCATGGTGAGGACCAATCTAGTGATTCAGAAAAAAGTGAAGATGAAGAAGTGGTTGCACAAAAGAAGGGTAAAGGAAAGATCGTTGCCAAGCCAACTAGAAAGGAAAGTTCAAAGAAGAAGTCTACTCCTCCTGCCACTATAAGACCGAGAACAAGGGCATCTACAATTGCAACATCAGTCGAGCCACAAAAGAAAAATTTAGTTAAGAAAATTGAAGGGAGAGCTCTAGGAAAAGAAAAAAAGTTCAAGTTAAGGTTGAGTCGAGTCACCCTAAGAAGAAACCAAGAAGACAATATGTATTGAGTAAAGATGGTGAAGATGAGGAGATGAAAGACACATAGGATATCACAAAATTCAAGATTGCTACACATAAGCATCCAAAAAATGTGGATGATATTTTCCACAACATCAGAAGTTTCGCAGGTTTGTCGGGATTTAAATTTATTAAGTTTGAACAATTGAGTACAGAGGATAAGGAAAATATCAGAGATAGAATGATGGAAATGATGGCATCATACAAGATGACATGTTTAGAAATTGGGAATCTTGTCCCTGATGAATTGTTCAAAAATATTGATGAGAGATGACAGCTAGCTCTTAAGACTGAAAGATAGATTAGAGAAGGTGCATTAGCCCAAATAATGCATGATTTGACATAGAAGCAAAGAAAAAAATTCATGGACCAATATAGAACAAATTTATTTCTAAATTGAGAATATATTCTATATTAAGGAAGGATGTTGAAGGAGTTGTTCAACAGGGCCAATTAATATGGAAGAAAATATTTGGACTGATAGTTGACAAGAATGTAAAAAAAGATGAAGGCACATTTGGACAAATTGAGCTTGACAACAAATAAGATATTGATGAGCTAGATAATCTTGAGGAAGAAATAAGGAAGAAGATTGAGGATGCATCAATTGTGGATTCAACACTTGATAACACCATCACAATTACATTTGATGATACACAAGGTTTAAATGTCGAGGAGTGGGGTAAGGAAACCTTCACCATTCTAGATTCACCTACAGAGGCAAACTTTGAAATTAAAATAGAAGAAGATGAGATTATGGAAGAGAAAGCATATAAGTCTGCAATAGATATCTCAGGACCTCATGGTGAAGAAACAAAGGAGACTGAGCCTACAGAGACCAAGGAGACACAGGAGCGTAAGGAGCGAGAGGCTATTCAAGAACTAGTATAGTTACGGAATGTCACGCCTCTTGTACTTACTGAAACTAAGATAGCTGATACACCTAAACAATAGGTAATTATTACTCAGAAGGAGTTAGTTTCAATCAGTGGTGACATCAATACATTTTAAGGAGAGCAGAAACTGAGTATCAGCACACCAAAGACAAAGAATAAAAAGTCATACAAGAAGAAGGACAAGTCTCCCAGCACAGAAGTGATACTAGATGAAGTTATAGTGATTCCAAAATGGGACACTGATAACTTGTATTGTGAGCAAGTAAAAATTTTGCAGAGTTTATTAAAAAGGAAGACAAAACAAGAGAAATTGAAAAGAGAACATCAACAAAAGTCGGTATTGCATGATATAAAGGATATCTTTGTTGATGAATTTGATTTACAAGATGTAAATGAGAAAACACCTATTATAGATAAATTGCTTCATATTGTTCAAAAGGTGAATGATGATGATATTGAAGCTAATGATAAGCTCATGCAATGGTTCGAGAGGAAGTTTGAGACCAAAGTTATTGAGAAAGTTGCAAAAGAGCTAGCTGTGAAACATGTTGCACTTTTTGATATTGTAAGCAATTTAGAGGAAGTTGTACAAAATGTTCATTCTTTGTACAAGCAAGTTTTTGATGTAGAATTATTTACAAAGGATAACCAACAACTTATTGAGAAGCTTCAGTTAGATTTGAAGTCAACAAGACATTCATTGAGCATGGATGCAAGTTCCAACTCCATTCATTTTACCAGGTTGACTCATGCCCAAGGGAGACTAGCCGAGCTAATGACTAATGATGGTAGAATAAGGGAAAAATTGATCTCTATTCAAACCATGTTGATACCTCATTTGGAGGTCATGCAGAGAGAATTGACAACTGCAAAGGAATTAGCACAGAGAGATCCTCCTCTCAATATTGCAAAAATTTTAGTTGATATAGTTGGTCAGCTAGAAGTTAAACTATAGGTTTTGGAGTCTATGAGAACTAGTTGGAATAATGCATTGGAAATGATTCTACAGCTCCACAAACCATTTTTGGATAAGTACTCTCGAAGCCCTAGACCCCCAGCAGCCAAGAGTGACAAAAACAAGGGGGAAATAGATGTACACAAGGGGGAAATAGATGAAGACAAAGGGAAATAACTTTTGATTAGAAAGGTATGACATACAGCTTTGTTACATTTTTGAAGTCTTGAGTATGTCATAAGCTATGTACATATGGTGTATATGATTTGAATTCTTTATGAAGACTGAGTATAATCTTAGGAGGAGTACTCGAATACTTGAGTACTATTTTGTTAAGGTACTGAAAAGTCATGACAAAGTGTTTTTGCCACTAATGTCAAAGGAGGAGATTGTTGATCTCCAATTTATGTTGTCTATTAGTGTCATACACGTAGTCCATTATCAAGGCAGGTTCGTCACTCATCACTACGACCGAGTCATCCTACTAAGGTCGAGTAATGTATGAACCAAGCAGTAGTTACTATCAACCAAGTCAATGGTCACTGAGTACTCAATAGTTGCCGAGAATATTAAATTTCAAGTTGTATAGAACAGTTAGTATCAAGTGACAACATATGGATATGTTGAGTAAGATATTTTGGACTGAACACCAGAGTTTTCATATGCCGAGCAAGACAGTTTTTGTATATGTGTTTGGAATGGAAAAAACACTTAGGTAAACCATTTTGGCTGACTTCTATGTTTGATTTAATGAACATTCAAGATATTTAATGGATTTAATTACACGCTATGGATGAGATCATTAATCCCTATCCATGCAATGCAACCAATCAAAAAATAGGAATGCTTAAGCAACAAAAGTGATGAATCTAGATCATTGATCTTGATCTGTAAGTTTCATCAATTATCTATTTAATGAAAGATACAAAACCCTAATGATGTATGTAGATGTGAAGAGAAGAGATTGGGTGCATATGCAGAAGAAGCATAATTTTGTATATTAGAAGCATAGACCAGGTAGAGTGACCGAGTAGAGCAGTGAAGGACAGAAAATAGTTTTATCATATTTTTGAGATCAGTTAAGAGTTGGAAAGAGGAGATCCGAGATCAGAATTTGAAGTGCAAATCGAAGGATTAGATACTGATACATTCTAGCAAGTGAATCAAGGAAAATATCTTAATAGAGTAGTCCTAATAGACTTTTGTAAGTTTGAATCCTTTAATCAAGGTAGATTTTATAAATCTGTAAGCCTTTAACCAAGAAGACCCCTCACATGGTAGATTGTCAGAAGTGATAAAATATTTGTAGCCCTAATAGGCACACTTTGTTACTGCAGTAGTGAAGATTTGTGGGTGTCATCCCCACCCTAGTTTTATTTTTCAAGGGTTTCTAGGTTACCAACTCTTTTTGTTATGTGCTTATCATGGATGTGATTAGTAGTTAGATCTATTACAGTATTGTAGTTAATGTTCATGATCTATGCATGTTGAATCAGTTTGTTTCAAAAGTATAAAAGTTTTATAGATCCTGATTCACCCCCCCCCCCCCCCCTCCTCAGTATATTGCTTTCCCATATTAGACTTCCAACATGTTTTTCTTGAATAGTCATCAATGGAAGTCATAAAGTAGTAGCTTCCACCAATTGAAGGCGTTTTCATAGGTCCACACAAATCTAAATGCACAATCTGTAGAGGTGCCTTTTCTCTAATTGACTTGCCGGTTGAAAATGACTCTCTATGTTGCTTTCCCAAGATGCATCCTTCACATACTCTTTATGGTTTCTCTATTAGGGACATTCCCTTGACCATGCTTTTCTTATGAAGAAAATTTAGGGATATAAAGTTTAAATGCCTAAATCTTAGATGCCAAAGCCAATTTTCATCTTTTATTTCTGCTTGAAATTTTGTTTGTGTGTTCATTGTAAGTTGTGCTTGAGCATATTCCACATTAAAATACAACTTAATCTTTAGGGGAACATTCTATTATTTGTCATTTGAACCTTGGTAATGAGCTGATTACTTGGAAGTTTGTCTAAAATTGTGCACTCTCCATTTTTAAAAGAATCTCTATACCCTTTTTGAACAAGCTGCCCAATGCTCATTAAATTATATTTTAAAATAGGAAAAAAATAAACACCAGTGATATGTTTCTTCTCCCCCTTCTTGGCTAGAATGTTTATGTTCCCTTTTCCTTTGACTTCTACTTTATTTTCATTTCCCAATGTTACATCAGATTTTACGCTCTCGTCTAAACTAGAAAAAATTTCTAAATTCCCTGTCATATGATTGCTACAACCTTAGTCTAAAAACCATTCATCTTTTTCATTTTCTTGTGCAACATTGCATGCCAAAAACATAGTACTTTATTCTAGTTTTTTATTTTGGTTTTCTTTTGTGAAATTTGCATTTTGGTGTCTAGAATCATACTGTTTTCTTTCTACATGTTCATTCAAATAATGCCCATATTTTTTGTAATAGTGACATTGGACTTGAGATTTATCATACCTTTGGCCTTGAGGCTGATTTTGAAATGCAATTTGTGTTGGGTTATTACTGCTACCTCTTCCATTTGAGATTGATGGGCTGCTTCTTCCACCTCTATACGAATTCCTTCCTCTACCTCTAAAATTTGATCTTCCTCTGCCTCTATTAGGACTGATTGAAACTTGTGACTTGAATGCATGCTCCAATGATGTGTTTGTTGACTTGCTCAGTCTATGTTTATGTGAAATAAGAGATGCATAGAGCTCATCAAATAAAAACTATGGAGGTTCTTTGTTTCCTCTATAGCTACAACAATTGACTCATTTTGTGGGTAAACTTATTAAAATTTTCTCAACCACTCTCCTATCCTCAAGTGTCTCTCCATGTGATCTAATTTGATTTAATGGTCCAACAATTTGAGTGAAGAGTGAATCTACTGACTCATTGTCCTTCATGTAGTTTATTTAAAAAATCCCTTCTCAACATTTGCAGCTTAGCTGTTTTAACCTTTTCCATGCCTTGATATGTTGTTTGGAGAATATCCCATGCTTGTTTAGACTTTTTTGCTACTTCATTCCTTGGAAAAATACTCGCATGCACTACTTGAAAGATGTAGAAGAGAGCTTTGGAGTCCTTTCTATTATCCCTCAATAGATCCTTCTCCGCTTGAGTTAATGCATTATATGCTGCTGCATCTATTGGTTATGAGTATCCATTTTCAACTAGATCCTATACATCTTGAGAACAAAACAAAACTTTCATGGTGATTGCCCAATAGTCTTAATTTTTCCCAATAAACTATGGGATTTGTGGGTTTGTCAAGCTTGTGCTTGGAGCTGACATGGTTGACTGTGAAAAACCCTTAACTATTTGAAAAATTTCTCAAAATAAAACTTTACCCAATACCTTCAGCTCTAATACCACTTGTTGAGAGAAAAACTAACAATAAAAGTAGAAATCAGATTATACAAAAGTAAGACAAAATTCACATATATTTATATACTTCAATTTCATCCAAACATTAAACTATGATTCAAATACATAGGGCTATTGTTCTTTCCTTATGCACAAAATATATTCAAAATACAATTCTTGTTGGTGACAACAAAAAAACAAATAATGCAGTCCATACTCCCTTACATATATGTTCTCAAAACTCACGTACATGCCCATAAAAAAATAAACGGTCAAAAACATAAATACAATTGATATTTTCTTTCAAATCCATAGTAGATGTTTCTAGAGAAAGTCTTCAAAAAAACATGTTTTTAATCCTCCTGTAGGAATAAATGAGAAATAGATGGGACGACAAACAACGGGAAGAAAAGAAGTCTATGGAGAAGTAGATGGGAGCAGGGGAGATAAATTTGAACACTTATTTCCAATGATACATAAAACTTTTACAATTTTTAATGACTCAAGACATCTACATAAACTTCGACCTATCAAGTTTCATTTTTCTCCAGACTTGTGTTCAGTTCCTTCATTTTGGATGAGTTATGATCCTCTTCATTGATTCCCCATTCTTTATTGTAATTATACCAACGGGAAAACAAGAAGAATATTACAGGAAGAATAACATTACATTTAACTTTAGAATAGTAGAGAAGTTTATATAGTTAATATATAATACCTTGTGTCTTATTAACCACAACATAGCCACATATAAGGAGAGACTGACAACTTGGTAGCTTGTAGAGTAAGAGGAGACGACCCAAGTTGATGATAATGTGGAATGAGCAAGGTTCACTTGAGTTGGTTTAAAGGAATTTGACCTTGAGGCCTATAGCAATTGGAGTGACTAGAAATTTTGGTGAACATTAGAGATAATTAGAGACATTTGACTATTGACTAATTGTATTTGAATTTTGCATATAATCATCATTTAAAATATAATATAACCTAATAATATTCTATATTTTTACCATTGTCTAATATTAAATTTATTTATTAATTATTCTATATATATATATCCATTTTAACTACATTGTTTTATATTATGAATAGATGACATTAATACGTTTCACCCTGGTACAGTAAGCTAGTCTCGTGCTACTTGTGGTTTTAATACGTGTGGGTTGAATTGTGTGAGGCGGTAACTCCATTTTCACAAATTCTTTTGTCCACAAGCTTGTCCTTAATTTCCCACACATAAAGTTCCAGGTTTTCTGGTTGATGTTGTGTCCGGACATTCATACGAGCTTATACCCCACTTTTCCATTCACTTCTGTTCTGTTTCAGCTGTGCAAAATGAGAGTTTTACAGCAACTTGGATACCTATTACGGGCATATAGAAATCTCATTACGTAAAATCAGAAACATGCAGATTTTTGAAAAAATGGAACAACTGTAATACTCAGGTAGATTATGACTAGGTGAGTCGTGTGCAAATTGAATCTAATGAAAAGATGCCGAACTTTTTGAAAATTTTATTGCATAGACAGTATCCCAATTTGAGTTGAAGAGTTGAACAGATTTTCTGTTTGGAACTTCATTCTTATATAAGTATATTCTCTGTCTGTCAGTAGAGCATCTTTAATGTGCAAGAAACTGTCTAGCTACTTCCTTGGAAATCTTGACAAGAAAAACAATGTATTTAACTTCCAGAAGTAGTTCGATAGGACAGAAAATATACAAGGGTCTTAAAGACCTTAAAGACCTGATGGGTAGCCTGAAGCGTGAAAAATCGCTGCAATAACTTTTCTGCAGCTACATTTTCTTTAAAACATATTTCAGATGACAAAAATACTTTTACAATTTTGAATGACTCGTGACATCTACATAAACTTCAAGCTCTTCAGTTTCTGGTTTCTCCAGACTTGTGTTCAATTCCTTCATTTTGGGTGAATTCTGAATCTCTTCATCGCTTCCCCATTCCTCTTTGTACTTATACCAGCGGGCAAACAAGAAGAATATTAAAAGGTTGATGATACTCAAAACTGCAAGAAGCCAATAGAAGTAATCTAATCTTCCACTGTTCAGGTTGCTTGGAAGCCAACCCCTGTTCTTCCCATGTTTGGTGACCTTATTGACCATGGTAACCAAGAGGCTGCTCCAGTAGAATCCCAGAGAAAGTGTGCTCAGAAAAAGGCCCGTGCTCATTGATTTCATAGTGACTGGGGATTCCTTGATGAAGAATTCAAGCTGACCAACATAGGCAAAAGCTTCCCCTGCACCAACCAGGAAAAACTGTGGGACTAGCCAATACACACTGATTGGAACAGTATCACTTCGTTTTTGGGCGAGTCCATGTTCTTTTGCTGTGTCCAGGCGCTTCTTCTCCACTAAAGGGAATAAACAAGAAACAAATATATCACGTTCAAGTCCACAACAGGCCTATAACTAACTTAAGCACAGACAGAAGAAACCTATAAAGTTTCTTCAAAGAAATTAAAATGAATGTAAAAAAATTCACCCACAACAATCAGAAAAATACTTATAAGAATGCAACTCAGTACTGATCAGTTGTCTCAGAAAAAGTTACCTAAAGCAGCTGCAAACATGGCAATGATTGATAAAACCAGACCCACAGAAATCCTCTGAAGGCTGGTGATTCCATGCACCTTTCCTGTTAAGCGCCTCAAGTAGGGAACAATGACCTTTTCACTTAAAATTGTGAAGAGCATAATGCTTGCTACCAAGAATATTTGCAAGGAAGCCGCTGGAATCTTGAAAGATCCGATGCTTCTGTCCATGGTGTTGGCTTGCTCTACTGAGAATGTTATCATCTGGGAGTAGACTGTCCAGAACATGATGCAAGTAGACCATATAGGTAGCAGCCTGAGTACCATCTTCACTTCTTCCACCCGAGCTACAGTGGTCATCTTCCAAGGGCTACTTTTTGAACTTTCGACCATGTCTGGATCCAATATGGCGGCCTTGTCTAGGCACCTGAAAATGTAGAAGAAATTTTTAGTTAGTGGGATTGCTTTCTTTTAGCTAGCTATTATAGAACTGAAATTGAATAAGACTACATAAATCCAAAACATCTATTGATTGATGGAAGAAATCCCTAACAGAAATTGGTTGGTGTGAAGGATTCTTCTTTTGATAGGATCCATGGAGTTGCCATATCCATCCTGGTTGAGGAGATTTGGATCAGGAGGCAAACTCGTTCTCCTATTTCTCCATGCTGCAACAAGGACTTGGGCTATTTGTGTAAGAGGGCTTCCTGCAGCTTTTCTGTATCTATATATATATGAGCCCCCAAGAAATAGTGCCACTGCCAAAATCATGCACCCTGCAGGGATTCCATATCCCCATCCTCTTCCTATATTGTCCTGTATGTAAACTAACACTGTGACTGCACACAAGGAGCCAATGCTGATGCAGAAATAGAATCTATTGAAGAAATAGATCATTTTTCTCTGCTCCTTGGGATCCTCATTGTCAAACTGGTCTGACCCAAATCCTGAAACGTTGGATTTTACCCCTCCTACACCAAAAGCAGTTATATAAAGAGAGGCATAGAGAAAGGTCATCGTTTTCCCACTCGCTTGAATACAAAACTGGTGATTGTCTTTGCATGGTGGAGGCTGCAAACTTGGCAGTGAGGTCGAAAAGGCCAGTAAACCAACTCCCTGTAAATATCCAGTCATACATCAAACACCATAAACACGTTTCAATTCAGAATAAGCTCACCAAAGCAGAATGACTAAGAACATCGATGAAACCATCATTAAATTTGATAGACACATGATGCTTAATAGCTTATACAGAAACAGAAAGAAGAAATGATATTAATGTTCACAGCTCACTTGGAATAGACCAGAAGAGTATTCAGCTTGTCTTCAATGATATTTAGGTAAAAGAAGATTTAAAAGAGTTGAAAAACATTCACCCACAATATAGGAAAACATGCCCAAATAGCTGGCTAAAAGAGTTCAACCTAATGCCAATCATAACACCCTGTCGCAGTATCTAAAACAGACTACCAATTTGAAGGATGTTCTCAATACAGTCTAAAAATGTCATCTTTAGAGTGGCATGGTCTGTCGTGAGCCCATGGAATAGTCTTCGTAAGAGGATATTGCTATGCGGGAATACCGTTCATGCTGGTATTGGTGGAGTTTGGCGTGATAGTGTTGGAATGTTCACTTTATTTTTTCTATTTGTAAGGATCTTCAAACGAATAATTACATGGAAGTTCTCATCATTTTGTAGTGTTGGGATGTTCACTTTATTTTTTCTATTTGTAAGGATCTTCAAACGAATAATTACATGGAAGTTCTCATCATTTTGTATGTTGTGGAGCGATGTTGTATTTTTGGCTGAAAAAAGATTATTTGTGAATTTGATTCTCAGGTGGTTGTAACTCTGCTAAATGAACAACGATTAGATGATGTCAGTTGGCACTTTGCTTTTGGCTCTTTGGAATCTGTTACTTTTATTCACATTTCAAGAGAGTGAAATGGTGCAGCAGGTTGTTTGGCCAAATGAGCTTTTGATCACATACAGGGTTGGAATATTGCTGACGGGACAATTATCTTTGGAATTGTCTTACATGTTGGATCAGTTAGTGAATATCGATAAGGTTGTGTAGTGCTTTCTTCTCTACTTGGCAATTGGCCCTTCTTGCTTTGTACTTCTCTTTGTTTTGAATAAATTTTTACCCCTTTTAATTTTAAAAAAGGATATTGCTATGTGATATATTTATCCTCTTACAACCTAAAACTGTCAAGCCAATAGTAAATTTGGTAAGTAGGTTTGCCAGAATATATCAATCATGGGTGCATGGGCAATTACTGCCCACTGCAAAAGAGCATTGATTGAGTTTTCAACAAGATTGTTCAAGTGGCATCTCAACATGTAACCTTAGTACCAGAAGCTAGAATACTAGTGAGATAGCACACTTTTTTCATAAGCAATAAAAAACACAATCTATAGAAACATGATAATCTAGGCCTCCAAATCCATGATGAAGACAAGGCTGTTCTATATCTATGTCAAGTCCAGATTAATATGAAATAATAATCTTTTTTTCATGAAAACTTAAAGACTTACAAGAGTTTGAATTGTGCCAAATATTGCAATTGTATTGAAACGGCCAAGCAGGGTGTCTGCTATAAATCCTCCAAGTAAGCACAACAGATACAGGGTTCCCATAAAATTAGTGACAACATTTGCTGCATCTGCATTTGAAAGATGCAACTTCCCAACCAAGTATGTAACCAGGTTTGATGATATGCCTATCACACACATTCTTTCTGAAAGTTCCGCTCCTGAAATGTACATTCAAAAGAAAAAACGAGTAGAACTTATATACTTCTTTCAATAAGATTTTTCATGAATTATGCTAGCTAGCATCATAAAATTTCTTGAAAATCTCAATGCTTTGACATCCACTGTTATGAATGGCTGAGCTCATTCTAGCTTTAACTCTGGCCCATCTAATCAAAACTCCTAACTGGAATACATTATCCATAATTTTAAGGATCTCTAAACTAGTTCACACTCAATGCTTGTGCAACCATGAAATCCTTATCTACTAGAAACTCATTTAGAATCATCTCAAATATGAATCTCTTAAGATCCACACCATCCATGACTCTGTATACTAGAAACTCAATTACCATCTATCTGAACTCCGAATATTTTAACATCCACATTGATCAATACTCTGTCTACCAGATCTCAATTATCTATTATAAAGTGAATTAGATCTGCACATAAATTACCTAAAATAATGGCAGCTGCAGACCATCCACCAGTCTTAGACTTGTCTGCTGGATTTCCTTTCTTGTTCAGCACTCCCCCACTGGCAAACTTAGATAAATCTTGTTCTTCCTCCTGCACAATTTATCAATAATTTTTTATGAAGAAGTGCTTTCGAATTCATTAATATTTATAAATACACATAATGACAGAATAAGGTAGGTGAATACAAGATCACAATCCAGAATTAGAACTCAAAAACTTGAATAACATTAGAAAAGAGAAGAAAATTCAACATAAAGAAACAAACAAACAAAGGGAAATAGTTGCATTAACATTACCATTTCAAAAATCCCCCCAGTAAGGCTCTGAAGGTGCAAAAGATTGTATCTGATGCTGTTCAGTCTTCAGTTTCGACTGTCTTCTGATTATCTGGATTGCTTTGGGTTTTTGCTGTCTGGTTTTTTTTTCTTAACAGGATATGGACACTGTCAAAATCCCAATTTATCTTTAAGAAAAAAACCATCATTTCAAAATCTCTTTTGTAATATGATTTGAGTGCTGTCAAAAATTCAACTCATCTTTAAAAAACATTACCATCCTCAAAAACTCAAAATTTGAAACTTTACGAGAGTTTAGATTTAGAAAAATAAAAATAAAAATCCATCTACTCCATGCCAAAGAAGATACCGTAGATCAACTTCAGGTAATTGAGGAGTCTATTCACCAGGCGTAGACCGCTTCTAAGGCAGGAAAAGATTTGTAACACAACACCAACACAAATAATACTATTTAAGGAAAACAAAATAATTCCCCCCTTTGGGTAACTTGATCGATTCCAAGAGGATAACGACTCTATTTATAAGCAGGACAGAGTTTTCAAGTATAATCCAATCAAAGAAATAAAGAATTGAAGTATATTGTTACAGTTCCGGGACAAAGCAGATAACATTTATGTACTAGACTTTAGGAAATTAATGCATGTATCTACAAAGCACCGAAGTTTCTCAACATAGTACAATCAAAAATTATTTGAAATCTGGAGGAGTTGTTTTAGGCATTTCTTCTTATCCCATCAAGCCATGCAATATAATGTACACATTAAACTCTTCACACTAATTACACTTAAGTGAACTTCCATGCAAAGATCAATGAAAGGCTCAATTACCCACCATCCTTAGCCTGTTGTTCAACGTAAAATCAATGAAAAGCCTCTCTTTACAATGTATCCAACTATACAACACATGCATTCCATGTATCTATGTGAGCTTGTGAGATGAATTTGCTGAATTTGATTTCTTGGAAGAAGATAATTATTTGTTTAATTTGGCATACACTTGTTGAGGTGCCTTTGGTAACGAGGGTGTCTACAATGCCAATTTGCTGAGTTCTCAATAGCTATAGGAAGTTATAGGAACTTTACAAGCTCTTATACAAGTTATAAATGGGGAATTTAAATGAGTTAGAAGAATTATGGTATAATATAAGTTGGTCTAGTTGTGGGGAACTTGTGCTCCTGAAAGAGAGATCACAAATTCAAATCTTATAGAGGGTAAGGTGTGTATACCTTGTCTAGGCTCATATACCATATATAGATTGTCTAAAAGGGGTTCTCCTCTTGATATACAAGGAATGAGTTACTAAATATTCCTCATATTAATTGTATGAAGTACACTTTATATAGTGTACACAAGCTAATTTAATAATGTTAAATATTTTGTTCATTCCTAATCAAATGTGGTAGATTCTATTATCTTTTACTTCATAGCCTCTCCACAACATGATTACTTATATATCAATTAAAAATTTAATTATTTCCAATCAAAATAGATGATAATAATTTTGCATAAACAATTTATTGGCCAAGATTAACTATTTGAAGATTAACCCATATCATTGTATGTACATCTCGAGTAGTTATAAAAAAAAAAAAAAAATTCCTTCCAATTATTTGGTCATAAATTGAAAATCAGGTAAATTGATTCTACTAAACCAGATTTCCTTTGGTTATTGTATTACTTTAAACATCTATTAAATATCTTCTTTTTCAAATGAGTTATTTTATGGCAAAGGATAACAGGTGAAGGCTATTTTGACACACAAATAGATAGACAAATAAGGTTCTTATTACAAGATAAAGGTTCAAATGTTTCAGACATTGCATGTCCATGTGCATTCTAATCTTACAACTTATGAAATGACAAATGAGTGGGTTGAATTTTCTTTTTGTGTTCTGTGGTAGTCAACTCTTGTAGGGTTTCCATAATCTAATTACACACGGAACACACACACACACACACACAAATGAGTGGGTTGAATTTGATTTTTGTGTTGTGTGGTAGTCAACTCTTGTAGGGTTTCCATAATCTAATTACAGTAGGAAAAAAAAATGAGACTTTTGTGTCAAAGTACTATTTTCCATTCACTCGTCACTTCTCCGCATTATATTTTTACCATCTATGGAATGATAAATAAGAGGGTTAATTTCTTCTTCTTGTGTTATGTGACAATCAACCCTTATAGGGTTTTTAATAATTATATAAAGAAATCTTCAAACATAATTAGACAATATAAAATTTTCCCATAAAATTCAGATTTGAGAATTATATAATCAATTTTTCACAATGGTTTAACAAATCGCATAAACTAACAAGATAGTTGACATTGTAAATGCTCTAAATGAAGCAACAAACTCTTAAAATTTATATTCATGATACGAGTAATAGTTTTGCATGAAAATAGACCATAATATCCAAAACACCAATAGATATACAAAATAAAATATGAAACATAAAAATAATTTTCTATACAAATCAAGTGAAATGTACATATCGCATATTTCAATAATATATAGAGTTTCTAATAGTCATAAGCATCGAGTGAAACCAAATTGATTGCACCACCGAGGGGTAGACTGAAGAGTATGTGTAGGATCATGGTGGGCCAAACTACGTCCTTAAGTGACATTAAAAAATTAAAAAAAATAGAGTTAGGCAATTTGACGTGAAAAATTGAATAAGTTATCAACATTATTTAAAAAATATATAAGAATAGAATATGTATAAATTTTAATGCAGATTCTAAACTAGTAGTTGTTTTCTAAAAACATATAAACCTATTCGGTAAAAAATTAAACTCTCAATGTAGTAGTACTAAAATTTGAGGAAAAAGATAAGGAGGTGTATGCCTAACCACCCTAATCACAATCAAATCATAATGTTTTTTAATAATATTTTAGATATAAGTAGAAGACTCATATTTGGATGTGATGCATATTTTGGTGACATGGTTTAACATGTTGTATCGAGCATTGACAAGCCAATTTTTTGGTGCAACGAAAACCCTAGCTTGTAACAAGTGGTATCAAAGCTTGGTCACATGTTCAAATCATGCAAGCCACGTCGAGTGACGCTGGGAGGGGGATTGTTGGCAGTGGGCCAACTTCCCTCATGGGATTTGTGACATGGTTTAATAGCCTCTCGTGTCTTCTATAAGTCTAGTGGTTGTATCGAGCATTGACAGGTTGATCTTTTGGTGCAATGACAACCTTAGCTTGTAACAAATTCATCCTCAAGATCTTGAAGAAAACATGAAATTAAAGAAGCAAATGAAGATAAAATTTCATTGAAAATGAAATGCAATAACTATGAATGAAATATTATTGTGTTTTTTATTATTTTAGACAAAATGCAATGCAATCTAAGAATGAATTGATTTTTTTCACAATGAAAATATGCTAAACAATGCAATTGATAGAAGCTAGAGATCTAGATGTAGCAAAGATGTAATGACAAACACAATGCATACAAAGTAGATCTAGATATGAAAAAAAGATCTAACTATCAAATCAAGAAGGTATGAAGCATGAAAGCTACGGGTTCACCAAATTGTAACATATAAAATGGTAATCCTAAATGAGATAGATCATTCGCAAAAATACATAATTTTGTTCTTATTATTATGGAGGAAGAGTACAAGACTAGCCAAAGGAAACCCGATTAGCACGAGGTAAGGTGCCAATTTGTGATCTTCACAATGTAGTGTCTAGGTTGTTCTTCATATTTGTGAAAGAGGGTTTTGTAAATGATATGCAATGAAATGACAAAGAGAGAGTATGCTCACCTTGAGGGCTAAGTTTTAGATCTGAAAAATCTTTATCAGATGGAATAAGAAACAAAAAATGAACTCAATCTGGAACCTTGGATCTAGAAACTACAATTTGTGAAAATTTGGAAGTCACTGGAACATGTCGACTTCTTGGGTAGAGGTCTACTTTGACCTATACTTGACTATGTCAAAAATAGAAATAATTTCTGGGTCTGGTAGATCTTTTGTGGGGCTTTCCAAATCTGCAACTGAAAATGTACTTCTAAACTACAACCCGTATAGTTTGACTTTGACTTATACTTGAGAGTGTCAGAATCTAGAATAGAAAGTGGATCTAGGAATTTCTTCCAAATAGGTCCTCAGATCTGCAACTGTATCTGTCTTCCAAACCTAGGCTTGCGCACAAGAGAAAAGGGGAATTTGTTGGGGGGAAGGGCCTTGCCTTGGTTAAGCTCTTGTTTAGGAATTAACCTTGAATTGAAATAAAGGAAATTATAGCATGTAGTAAAGATTAAATCTAACAATGGAATGTATCATACCATGTGGATGCAATTGTGCTTAGTATGTGATCAAGTATGTTGATGCAATAGCCTTGAATCAACACAAAAAACAAAAGGAAATCATGTAAGATAAAACCTTATGTAGTAGATGCTTGCAATTAGCCTCAATGTAGGATTGAAGAAGATGAGGAAGAAGACTTGAATGTATAAATGTGGATCTCCTCCTTTCATGGCCAACTCCTTTCTCTCCAATGAAGAGAGAAGCTAGATATATGGAAGGAAATGCATGCTTGGTTTAATGATGGATGTGTTGGTGCTCTAAAATTCTGAAGGAATTTGAGGAACACGTGTAAAAATACTTTTGATAAGGCATAGAAATGCACCCCTAAAATTTGTTTGAGGAGGCCTAGTTTGAGAACAAGTAAGTTTGATCCCCAATGACTTTTATAAATATTGGATTTAGAAATGTGTTTACCTCTTTTCATTGAACATGCTTAATCATTTACAACTTCCTACAACTAGTTTTGATGAGTCTTTTAAGCACCTAGTTTTAGGGGTTTATACATGACTGCATCTTGCACATGTTTAGGAAAATTCAAATGACCTACTTCAGAGGTTTGTATTTCACAATTGGTTGATTGCCATAGAAAATATTTGTTCCCTTGTATTGTATACCTGAGAGAGAACATTTGCATGCATTTTAAGCCCCCAATGAATCCACTTGACACCTTTGCATGTGCTAGCTAAATGTGGGCCTCTAATTTAGCAGAACACTTCAACATAGTCATTGCTCTTCAGCTGCATACAAGAATGAATATCGATTAATTCATCCTGCATGTGTGAATGAATTGACCTGTTGCCTCCTAATAGGCAGGA
>MU223937.1:1062427-1080532 GCA_018584345.1 Thuja plicata | reverse complement strand
GAAGCATGATTCAGGAAATGCATATGAGGTAGAATTGCCTAGTGAGCTGAATATTTCACCAGTGTTTAACATTTCAGATTTGACAGAGTATCATGAAGGAGGTGTTGAAGATGAGATCACAACGGTATAGTGGAGTATTCTAGCAAGTAGTTCAGATACCAAGGAGATTGTTCATACATACTGGACAGTCATGTTGGTAGAAGCACAAGGAACCAGACATATGAAGAATATCTGGTCAAGTGGAAAGGATGACCTATTGAAGATTCATCATGGCTGACAAGGGAGGAGGTTAACCGTCTTGGTTTTCCTCTGCACACCTAAGTCGTGACAGGGTCCCTTCTCAAATTACCCCGGGTGTCTGATGCAGGAGCATCCTGGGTGTAAGGGTAATCTTGCATCACCCAAAATTATGTGTTTTTCTATTCAATAAGGGCTATTTTGTACAAAGCTGCTGTTTTTGGAAATTTACTATTTTTAGTAAGTTGGCCGTTTGAACTCAGAATGTTCTAATTTTCCAAGTGAAGGTTCATCTTAGTCATATAAGAATGCTAGTTGAATTTCATTCCCAGATCATCTGTATTGGTGAAGTTATTAAGGATTTACTATTGAGATTTTAGGGTGCAAAATCTTTGAGCTCAATTTTCAGGACCTTAGAGGCTCTAGATCGAGGTCAAACCCCTAGCTAACTTGCGCTTCACTAGTCAAACACTGTAGATCACGATCTCCCCTTTCTGGAAAGTGGTTATAATAGCCAATCGGAGCTACGGTTCAAAAGTTATGGCTTTTGAAAGTTGGGCTACCTAATCTCACATTTTGTAAATATTTAAAGCCGACCTTTTGTAATAAAAGTGAAAAATAATTAAATGCTAAGGGTAGTCGGCCTTAATGGATAGATTTCTGGAACCTTCTCGGGTGGTGGAAATTGCCTATATAAAGAAGGCCCGTAGTGTTGTCTAGGGCAGTTCTGGGTAGAGTTGGGTAATTCGAGGCTTTGTCCTACAGAATATTGTAAGGGGAATGCCCATGTGGCTTTGCATATTGTAATTATGGAAGTTTGTAATTCCACATTTGTGGAGATAATAAGAAGCCCATTTTCTGTTCTTGCAAATTGTTGTTGCTTCTCTGTTTCTGTTATGTGTTTGTGGCATTAAGGGGAGCACCCTTCATCAATTATAATGCTTCTCAACTAGTGATACTAGGATTATGCTCCTTAATATCATATTTTTCTTGAATTCAAATTTATTAATTACCCATGACAATGTCAAAATTCTCTCCTAATGGTTGTATAAACTCATTAATCTGTACTGTGACCGGTCGGTCCAGACTCCATACTACATCTCCTATAGTAGGAAAAGTATTTTGAAGTTAGAAACATATACAGACTAGTAAGGATCTGAACTTACACATAGAGTTCTTTTCCTTCCTAATTGCTGATAGGTTCTCAGTAAGTTGAGTCATTTGTAGCTCAGAAAGATCATAAGTATGATCCTTTTTCACTATTTTCCATGCATGATCAACTGCTACACATGGGACACTATCCAAGCTGCTCGATTGGTAAAAAAATTTTGAAATGACTCTGACTCTGAAATTAATTTTAGGATCTATGATTGTAGAAATTGTCATTCCTCTCTTGTTCCACTCGGCAATAGTGAACTTCTCAATGTATTCCTTTTTCTGACAGTTCATAGTTCGCTTCCCTTGCACAATGAGGTAACCAGTAACTCGGTGGATGATGTCTTTAGTGATTTTTACTGGTCCATTCTATAGCCATAGACACATATCATATGTTCTTCTTAACACTATCCAGATTCATTCAAATTTAAAGTCGCATGGGAAGTCTAGGGCACAGACTAACCCTTTGTTAGAAATGTGTTGATGATCATCTTTCAATGCCCTATTTTCACATAGCTTGCTATAGGATTCCCTCAACTCAAAGTCTCCAACTTCTCCTATTTCACACATGTAACATGCTTGCACATCATGGATCATGAGTACCCTAGGCGGGATCGATGACATGGCTCCTATGAGATCTCCCTTTACCGTAGTCTTAGGAATGACTCATAAATTAGGTGGTACACAAGCATCACTCCTGACCAATTGAACATTATTAAGTTCTTTATCTTGTTTCTTCACACCAATAGATGAACTGGCTCCCATTTCTGCAAACTAGGGTTTGTGGAACAAATTATGGGTAACTCGACAATAATGGGTCTTCAACCTTCACAATACTTGTTGACGATACACAGGTGGAATCCTTTCAGAATCTATTCAAATCTCCCTTGATTCACCTTTGAAATAATTTGCAAACTCTTAATTGCTTTGTGAAATGAGAAATGAATGGTTGAATTCATTATATACCCTCAAATAGTCAAATTAGGTCTTCAATAAATACTTCGTGCAGTGGTAGGTGGATAACAGTTGTCCTTGGTCCTTGAATGAAATAGCTCGGTTATCACATACTATCACTCAGTCATAACAGTGACTCGGTCACTACTGACGCTTGGTCAACATATCAGCTCGGTCGGTATGGGTGCTCGACATATGTTGATACTGATGCTCGACATCAACTATGCATATCAATTCTTTTGCTTAGTTCTTGCCTCAGATCTGTCCTAATGCATCTTATCTTATGCAGATATGAACTTTAATACATCTTATGTTAGGAAGTGTAGAATATAACATTTAGGAAAATAGTTCCTTACATATCTTTTTTTCTTAATTGGAAGTAGTGTGATCACCTGATCCGTTGGATTATGTGATCTCAACTTCACTGGATCCACTACTGTTTGCATCTTCTTTCTTTCTCCATGTCAGATTTATATGATTCCTTATTTTCTCAATTTTAGGTGTTGGGGCTCTGGTCTTGGAGTCTCTTTTGGTATGACCGATCTTGGGACAACTATAAAAGACCATACTTCCATTCATCCAACTCTTGGATTTACCTCTAAAGTGTGTACTAATACAATTCTCTGCAACACGACCATATTCACTACAATAATGACAACTATACCTTGTATTGTAATCCCAATTGAATGTGTTACCTTTCCTCAGTACATTGCATTGGATCTACAATCTTGAGTTCTATGGCCAAACTTCTGGCAATTATAAGAATGTCCTTGGAATCTAGGTGAAGTAGGTGTATTTCTAGGCTTTGACCTGCATTCATGTGCCTAATGTCCATGCTTCTTATTGTTAAAGAAATATTCATTAAATTTAGGTTTTGGATTGGGCTTACCATTCTTGCTTCGACAACCTAGTTTCCCACAATGATAAGATGCAGGTTTGTTGTTCTTCAACTTTGCATTCCTGTGTTCTCAACTTTTTGACGATTCTCCTTCTTCAGTGGATGATAGGTGCTCGATATGTCCAAGTCCAGATGTGTCACTATTCCTTCTTGGTGATCTCATTAGTTCCTCAAAGTATCTCAAGGCTTCATTTGGTTTTTTAATCCTCTCAATGAGTTCTCTTTCAGATCTCAACTCATTTTTCAATTGGTTATTCTCAGATCTCAGATATGTAATTTCAATTTCTTTTCTTTTTATCTCTTGATTTACAAATAATAGCTGGTTGACCATGTCCAACTGACTATTTTTGAGCTTCTACACATCACTAGTCCTTTCATCAAGTCCGGTAGCCATCTATCTCTTTTCTTCTTTTGTCACTATCTTGTCTTCTTTAGATATCTTCTTCTGATCAATCACCTCACATAGTGTTATTGATTGAGTTTCTTGTTTTATCTTCAGAATTTTGACTTGTTCTTTCAGTGTGTTGTTCTTCTCCAATAGATCTGCAATTTTTGCATTACTTTCTTTTGAATCTGCATTGTCAAATAGACCTTCAATGTCTTCTTCTTTATATGAAGTATCATTCATGTGAGTTGCCAATACTTTCCTAGCTTTTAAGGATTTCCTCAATTATTCTCTTGCTGTCTCAAGCTATTGCAGTGCCAGCTGGATATCAATCTTTTGATTCTCAATGACCTTCCCCAAAGTACAAGCCTCCATTTCCAAGATCTTGACTCTCAAGTGGTTAGACTTCTTCTAAGAGAACAATGATCTAATACCAATTGTTGGAAGTCTAATAAGGGGAAGCAATAAATGAGAGGGGGGTGAATCAGATCTATAAAACTTCTACCAATTCTTAAAAAACTCATTCAACCATGTATTCATAAACATAAACTAAAATGTTTTAAAGATCTAACATATAATCATATCCATAATGAACACATAACATGAAGATTTGGTAACCCAGAAATCCTTGAAGGTAAAATTGGGGTGCATATGACACCCACAAATCTTCAGTACTGCAGTAATAAAGTGTGCCTGTTAGGGATACAAAGTTTTGATCACTTCTAATGATCTACCCTATGAGGGGTCTACCCTATTAAGAGATTTCAGACATATACAATCTACCTTGTTAAAGGATTTAAACTTACAACAAAGTAAGCACTTTGTTAAGAGATTTACAAAGGCCTATTAGAATCACTCTGTTAAGAGATTTACCTTGATTCTCTTGTTAGAATGTATCAGTACCTGATCCTTCAGTATGCACTACAAATGTTGATAAAAAATCTCCTCTTTCCATTTCTTAACTGATCTCTCAATCTGATATATCTCTATTCTTCTCTTCACCGCTCTGCTCGGTCACTCTATCTGGTCAATGCTTCAGATATGCAAAACATGAATATACTCTTGATCTCTTCTCTTCACATCCGCATCCAAACATACATCACACACAAAGATTAGGGTTTGAAGCATCCCATATATAGATCAGCGATGAGACATCTAGATCAAGATCAACGATCTAGATTCATCACATTTTTCCGCTTAGGCATCCCTAATTTTGATTGGTTGCTTGGCTTGCATAGGGATCCATGATATAAAAAATAACGCGTAATTAATGTATTAAATCTATGTGTATGATCATTAAATGATTCATAGAAGTTGGCCAAAATGGTTTACCTTGGTGTTTGTGCCATTCCAAACACATACAAAAATTTTCTTACTCGGCATAGGAAAACTCTGGTGCTCGGTCAATACTGTCTCGCTCAGCACTAACTCTTCTATGCAACTCGGCAATCATTCTTCTCGGCAACTATTGAGTACTTGACGACCACTGAATTTATCAGTAGTACCTAGTGCTCGGTCAATACACAAAATTACACAAGTCATTTACATTTATCAGCCTTAGTGGTATGGCTCGGTCATAGTGATGACCGACTAACATGCCTTGATTATGACTAAGTGTATGACACTAATAGAAAACAAAACTTAGAGATCAACAAAACCTATGTTCAAGGAATAACAGTTACAACAAGATGGTTTGTGGCAGATGTATTTTGACGGTGCATGCTCTAAAGAGGGATCAAGAGCAAGCATTTTCTTTATTTCTCCATTAGGTATCACATTCAAATATTCCTTTCTACTTTCTTTTGAGTGGAAAAATAATATTGTTGAGTATGAGGCACTCATATTAGGACTATAGGTGGTTGTGAAGAATAAGATTAAAATGTCAAGGGTCTTTGGGGATTAAAAATTAGTTATTTGGAAAGTCAGATCCTTATATGCTTCTAAGAATAAAATGTTTAAGCAATATAAGCATGCAGTATGGGACAAAATATAAATTTTTGATACTTTTTTGATTGAGTGGGTAGATAGGTTAAGGAACATTATGGCTAAATTTTTATCAAATGTTGCTTTGAAAGAAAATGATGTCACATTGACTAGAGTTTCTCTTGTAGAAACAAAGCCTAGGTCTTCCATTATTAATAATATTTATAATTGGAAAGTATTAGTAAGATTGAATACTGAACTGGATTTCATTAGCGGAGCTTTATAATGATATAAGTAGGTTTGTTGGTTCAAGGAAGTAGCATATTGAAAGGTTGATTGGTTGAATTTGTTGTTTGTAGGGTTTCTATTATGACTGTATATTGACTCTGTAACCCATGATAGAGGCATCGGTCTATGTGGTTTTGAAGTATTTTCAGAAGCAATCTCAAATCATATTTAGATCATTTTAATTTCATGGTGATTAGGCATAATATTGGTAGAGTTTTAAATACCCATTACCTAAAGGTCTGAGAACTATCAAAATTTTTATATATGCAAGGTGTTAAATGTCACTAGTTTTATGTATGTGTAGATTAGGATTACCCTCCTCAGTGATGTGGATCTCAAAGATAAGGTGTCACAACCTTGTCATTTTTGGGTTTCCTTTCTCTCAATTTGTAGATGATGCAAAATTTGTGAGTTAGGTGAAGATCCCTAAGTTTAGGTCCCATATTCTCTTTTAGGACTGAGGGTAGAAATAAAACAATACTAACATGGATGCCTTTAATTCTTTCTTTCTTGAAATCACCAAAAAGCTCTTGAATGCACCTTGGACTTGATTTCTTGAAGTGTATGAATGAATGCTCTTAGATCATAATGAATGCCTATATTTTAAAATTAGAAAAAGAGGCTTCCTTTTATAGTGATCCAGGGCTTAGATTTGGGAAGGATGACAAAAGAGAGCGGGAAAAAGAAATATCTTGCATTGGGATCAGGAACCAATCAAAATTCACAACCTTGGGTATAGGTCAAGTTCTAGCTATACCATATATAGGTCAAAGTTGACCTATACCTCAAGGTACAAAAATCAGCAAAAAAATTCTAGATCCTGAGAGGTATTGAGGGTGTCGGGGAAATATGATGAACCAGACAGATAAGTAGGCAAATATGAAATTAATGTCATCCTAGAGTTTTGAGAAGGATTGGAGGAAGAAAGAGGACCTTGATTTAAATTTTATATATAATTAAATGTAACATGAGGTACCAATGTAATAAACGCACTGAGGGCTAAAACGGTCCCAAAAAGTGTTTAAAAGTAAGTGCTTACTTTCTAGGACTATACAGTGACATAAAGAAACAAGTGGTTGTACTATTTGATCCAAAATGATTTTTTATTCAAAGGGAAACAACCATCCATTCCTAGGAGTTCAATGTGGGAGAATTTGATCAAAGAGAAACATGGTCACAAATTAGAAGGATACTTTGGTATATGTAAGATAGTACCTCTCATAACTAAATATTATTTTTGAACTAAAATACATAAGGATATAAGAAATTTTGCTTATATAACCTATAAACTTGAAAAAGGGATTAGTCAAACATAGGATTATACCAACTTTTAAAAGTAGGAAAAAGACCTAATGAAGGCATAAGCACGAATTTGATATTGGGCTTTATAGTACAAAATAGAGGTATGATTCTATACTTGTAGTAGTGAATCCATTTTATAAGATTCAACACATTTATTTATTTGTAAGAAAACATGTGATGTTGTACATTTTGTTGGTTCCTATTTTTCAAGAAGATTATGAGAATTTATGGATCATTATGGAGTATCATTTTACATATGGATACCAAGTTGACATGATATTTCTAGAGGATATTGTTGAAGAAGATGAAGCTTGACATCAAATTTAGTTCAACATTTCATCCATAGACTAATGAAAAAATACAAGTAGTAAATAGGAGTTTGTTGAGATGTTTGGTAGGAGATAAGATATGAACATTAGACATAATACTACCAAAAGCAAAGTTTGTGTACAACTTAGTGAATAAAGATACATAAAGGAAATCATTTTCAATAGTGACTATATTGCATCCTAGAGGAATAATATAACTAAGAGACATAATAACTTGAAGATAAAAGAAGTGTAGAAACAAAGAAACTTGTAGGATACATGGAAATAATGTAAAATTAGGTTAAGGCACACTTGGCGACAATGAACAATAAATACAAATGTCAATAAAATGAAAAGATGGGGCATAAATAATTTGTAATTGGGTATGAAGTTATGGTATAGCTAAATAAAATAAATATTCCTAAGGCACATATAATAAGATAAAGATGACAAATTTTGGTTTGTGTAAGATTTTTTGATCCCTAAGAGGATCGTGCCTAAATAAGGGTAGTTGGGAATATTTGCAAGAGTGGGACCTGGTGCACCCAGTACAGTGACCTCTAGTGTTTTAGAATTTGACCCTTCATTCCTTAAAGGAGAAAAGGGTGAATGAATATTCTCAAAGTAGAATCTATGATATAAAGGTGATGCATCAAAAATTTCAACACTTTACAGATCCATAGATAAACCTCAACAAAAACTTGGAAACTTTTTTTCTAGGGGCACTACCTTTTGGGATGGACATGATGCATGAGCAAGGCTATGAATAAAGGCATATGGGCCCCTGCAGGTGTGAAACTCTCCCAATAAATTAATATAGTATAGGAAAAATATTCCCAAGTAGAACCATAGAAGAGACACTATGGATTATATCCCTATTCTAAACAAAAATACTTCCTATAAAGGTCAAATGTGAGAACCCACACATGGCTAGTTTGCCAATTGGAGGAGAAAACTGTAAGTGGTAAAATTTAACACCCACATTAGAGACTAATGGAAGAGAAAAATAGTTGAATAGTCCATTACTTCTTAGGATAAGTGAAAGATATAGAGAGATCGACATAAATAAATTGGGCTTAATGTAAATGGCATCGACACTAAATAGTCTAATTAACTAAAGAAGAAAGGTAACATAGGCACAGTCTCCATGCTTTATTAAGAGAAAATATTCAAAGCTGGAAATCAAGCTGCATAATACATATATTAAAAAGTACACCATAGAATGATGAACCATGGCATGAAGGCCAAGAAACATTCCTTAATAATACAAAACATTTACAAATAATGGACTGATCTATGTCAATAGAGATGTAGATATACAATTTTTATTTACCTATCTCCTTTAGATGGAAAACCACTAGGATTTTCATAGATTTATACTTTAGAGGTCACAAAGAAGGAACGCTTCCCACAATTCGGTGTGATCTTGTCAAAGATAGCCTGTGCAGAGATTTTCATTGTTAACATTTGGAGGAACTAGGTGCTAGTTGTCTCTCTTTTATCCTTTTACTATTTTTGGGTTGGGGTAGCTTTCCTTTTATCCCTTTTGCCTCTGCATGTTGGTGTTTTCTAGATCAAGAAGGTTTTCTTAGGATCTTATTTGAAGTGGAAAAGTGGAAATGAGTACACAAGAAAGTTGACCCTTCTTTCATTTTGAAATGATACAACTCAGTTAGGACATGTGTCATTATGATGGTGCCTTTGGAGGTCAATTGGTGGAGTTTTCTTGGGATTGCACAATGATGACACATGACAGTGAAGTGGGGTGTTATAATTATCCTGAGACGAGTGTTCAGAGAAGCCTATGAAGAAAATATGATTAGAAGAAATATTAAGGGTTGAGGAAGCTAACCATTGTGGACATGGTCTATAGCTTGGTGACTTTCACGGGAGACACATTTGCAAGGTTGAACCTTAGAAATTTGGCTTCATAGATTGGTACCTTATCCATTGGGATTTTTGGACTTTATTAGATCGTATCTAGTGTCTTAGATCAGATCTTAACATGATCCTGATGAAAATAACTTATCTTTTGGTCTGTGTGGGGTACATTTTGTATATCATTGTTATTCGATATTTCCTACCATCGAAAAGGTTTAACATGAGTAATCTTAAAGAGAAAATATAGTACAATGAGAAAAAATTTCATCATAAGAAAGTGACATTTATGGTATGGAAGAGAACATGGATGCAGGGAGCAAGGTTGCAAGTCATAATTTACGTGAAGGGATAGTTGTAACAGCCACCAAGCTACAAAAAGAATGATAAAGAGATGCTCACCTGGTGTAGGGGAGAAATAAATGTATAAAATTCATCAGTTTAATGAACAAGTTAAGATAGGGACACTAAGTTACTAGGAATTTAACCAAGATACTAAGCATACATCTTATCATCAAGTAAGTTAGATCATAAATTCATTCTAGTGTGTGCAAGTGTTCGAGTTCCTTCCTTCTTCTAAGGTAATTTGAGGAGGAATTTTTCCTCACATTAAGCTATGTAATTTGGCAAGCTCACACAACTGATCGGATAGAACCTTATTGCCTAATAAGCATCCATAGCTCTGACAAGGAAATCACCTTGGTTTCCATTAGCATAGCTCTACTGCTAGCTAGGTGTCCACAACCTTGGTAGAGGTGCTAACATAAAACAAAATTTAAAACTTTTATAATTTTCCTTTTAATTCCCTTTTCTTTTTCCATTATATCTCCCTTTGGAATGTCAACAATGAAGTACTGCCAAGTTGGAAACCAAGGTGGTAGTAGGAGATGCCAATTTTTTTTTTTTCTTAATATGGTTTCAAAATTCTCACCAAATATCAACTCATATAAATAATTAATGAGATATAAATGAATTATGATGTCACATTTCTACAATGAGATATGTAATAGCTTTACTATCATGGTTTATAATTTAGTGTCCCATCAAAATCTTATGTAATAAATGATGAAATAAATAAATTTAATTATTTTCTATGATTGAAGTGTATAGAAACTTTATTTCCCATGTAGATGAGAAATCAAAAATTGTGAAGTGAATGTCTACCTAGAGAATGATGGCCTTGGATAAGGTATCCTAGTACGACAATGGACATTTCACTAGAAAACCCATTAGCAGTGATAAATGCTTATGCATGAACACAACCCTTATATGGCTATTAAAAAGGACTAGTTCTCTTTAGAAGATCATTCCAAAACTAGTACTATGTGTATAGTGTTATCCATTAGTGTGTCATAGAAGTGTAGCGTGAGCTAGCTATGAATACGCCAGTGAGACTCACCATGATGAAGGCCCACAATTGCTTGTTGGGTTGTGTAAATGACGTACTCCTAATAGATATGAAATGGATCTTGGGGGAGGATTTCCTAAACACTGAGGATAGGTATAGGGTGAACACTTATGTTGTGTCATGATTCATGGGATCTGTGCTAGACCTAGGTGAGGCAAAGGACATGATTGACCATTTGACTAGTGGCTTGTATGTATGTATGTCATGTTATACTTGTGTCTTTTCACCATCTCTAAGCACAAGGAGAGAGTGGGCCATGTCTTAGAGATTTTTAAGTGGTTGGTTAGAGATGATGCAATCGAGTAAGGTTGGCTAGACGAGTTCCCTGCGTTGGTGATTTTCAAGCAAGGCTAGGATACTTCAAAAAGTGATGAGCTAGAGGTGGAAATATTGGCTTTGAATGAGGATGGAGAAGAGGGCCCAACCAACTAGCTCTTCCAAAAGAATGTAAAAAATATCAAATACAAAAACTTGAAAGATGTTTCTCCTTTTTTCTCTTTTCTATAAAGACTCGACAATATATCCTTGTGTATTTTTGTTTAATTTAATTTCTACGCAAACTTTCATGATTAATACATGAAAAATATGCCTTTAAAATTAGAAATTTCAAAAACAATGTTTTGTTTATTGATATGTAATAAAATTAAATTTATTTTAATAAAATTTGTACCAAAGATGGGAAAATTTGATGTATATAGAAACCAATGTTGTTTAGAATATACTTATTCCTAAGAAGGTTGATAACTTATCACTCTTGATTTGATTCCTTGCATGTTTGTCCCTTAATAGAGATTTTTGATTGTTAGTTGTGCATGAACATTTTGTAAATGACATCACTCTTGTTTTTTTTTTCATTTAATCGCATGATGACATAATCATTATATGATCTTTGCATTTGTCACCTCCTCTAGACCAAAACATGAGTAAGATAAACTTAGGGAAAGAAATTGTATAGAGGGGACCCACCTAGGAAGGGGATCATTTGCAATAGCGCTTGATAGAAGTAAAAACATCCTACCTACTCTAACCATTCAATTTTCCCAATATTTTAAAGAGACCCATTAACTATATTTCTAAAGTATCTTCGTCGTCAACCTAAATTTTTTGCATGGTATTACTCTTTTTATTTAGATGTAGAAGTAGGGGATGTAGGTGGTCGTATTATTTTATTGTTGAATCAGTAGGAAAAATGACAACAATATACATGGTGGGGTCACTTTCTAATGAAAGGGAAACTAACAAACTCTTTGAAGTACTAGCCTCGTGTCTTGATGTGGACACAACTAGGGTGGGTTGGTGAATGAGGGGATCTGTTTCATATCCCATGGGGCATCTACATGTTGGCAGAGGACACTCTTGACGAGGTAGCATTGTGATGTCTTGTTTTTTGTGTTGATGGAGCTAGAGGCTGGTGCCTTTGCAATGTCCTCTTTGTGAGTCACATTTTTTCCTAGCGGGGACCTTTCTTCAATTAATGAGCATAAAATTTCAAAATCATCTAAGAATTGATAATCATTTTCCTCGACTACTCCTTCCTTGATGATGAGTGTCATATGCTTTGGGCCTCAATCCTCTACTCATTCATTTAAGGCTTATGCCTTGTGTGAGGTGTCAGACTCTAGGTAAGGTGTTTTATGGAAGCAAGGGGTTGAGATTTCTTCCTTGTGCATAAGTGATTTCTCTTCTCTCCAAATAATTGGGCCTCCTTACAACAAAAGGATTTTTGGGAGGAGAGCCTAAGGAGGCAGAAGTTCCTCTAGGAAAGCCATGCATATGCTTTCTTTAAAAATACTGGATGTCATTGTTAGAAACACTGAGAGGGGGGGGGGGGGGGGGGGANGGGGGGGGGGGGGGGGGTGAATCAGTGTTTCTCTATTTATCTTTATTTCATAAATTTGAAACTTAAATCAAATGGATAAAAATTGAAGCATAACACAATAACACATAACATAAGATATGATTACGGGGAAACGTTGATAAGAGGAAAACCCTGGTGGGAATTAGTACCCACAAATGATTGTACTAGTCTAATGAACTTGTTAGAGTTCCTTTGCCATGTTAGGAGAAGTATTTACAAAACAAGTACAATGACCCTGTTAGGAGTCTTTAAAAAACTTTGTTAAAGGTGGTTGACTCACTACCAGAGCTCACTGCTCAATAGGATGAAGGCTACAACCTTTAGATAATAGATATACACTATATCAAAAGGATGAACTGTTGTTCTCACACTATTGTCTAATCAGTTCCGTTTATGCTCTGATGCTTTAATCTCTTGAAGAATTCTACTTCATACTAATTTTCTCATATTTCTCTTCTGAATATCTTCTCTTGTTATTTTCCATTCACACACCTAATACAAAATTGTATGTCTAGTATATATACATGCATGAATAGACGCGACAAAAAATAAGACCTTAGTTGGCCCAAAAACAACATACACAACACTTCCAAACAAATTGGCTTAAGCGTGTTTACATGAGTGTTAAAGACATATTTATAAACATATTACAATAGGTGCATGACCATTACAAAATATAATATTATACGCTAATCCAAAATCTAAAGTCGGCTTCATACTCAGTTTTCTGAACTGCTAGTGGCTCTTGAACTTCCTGTAACTTCTCCGTACTGTCATACCATACCATGCGTATATAGACTAAGCTTAATTACATGTCATAAATTTTAAGTATGGAGGCACATATTATGACTCGATCCTACGCACGTGCACTGGTGCTCTGATCAACTGCATATCTTTGTACTGCTCTGTTTTCTATACTTAGCCAATTTTGATCTTCAAAGTTTACTGTCAAAACTTCATATGACTTTGTTTCCATAATGACAACACAAAATTAGTCATATACACCTCGAGTGTCAACTTGCCAACAATCTCCCCCTTTGTCATTAATGGAAACAAAGGAATGTGGCTAATTTTTTTGTCTTTGACTTAACAATAAAAAAATATACATCATAACATTGGCTATATATAACATACTCCTTATATTCATACACTACCCCCCCTTTGACATTAATGACAAAGGTGTCAAAATTTTTAAGTCCCTAGGTACTTACTCAGAGTACACATCTGGATATGCAATCTGAAGAGTCTTGATCTCTTGCTGCCAAAATTCCTTTAGTGCATCAACGGTCTGAAGATGGGCGCATAATGCATATGTGTGTTTCTCCATCTTTGTCAAATCCATGTAGGGGCATTGATCATATGCTACAATTGTTGCATCTATCTATTTTATGTTCTCATTCAAGACAACTAAGGAGGGCGCAAGTGCATTTCTTAGTTGTGTTTTCCTAGTCCTTATCTTGTTGATCTCTACCTTGGCCTTTTCAATCTTTTCTATTTGCCCTTGATAGATGTTGTTGCAGATGTTGATGTCTTGGGAGGATGTTTCAACTGATTTCCTGGTGTTTTCAAACAAGATGTCTGCTTCTTCAATCTTGTTGATGTGCTCAGAAGTGAATTTTCCTCTGTCCATAAAATTTTCTATCACCTTCCTTCCTTTTTCTACCAACTCTTTCAAAATTGTTTGACCAATCTTCAAGGAGTTGAGATCTAGTGAGAAGTTCTTGATCAGTTCATCTAATATTCCCTTTTTGTAATCATCCTCTGTAGTTTTAGTAGCTGAATCTACTAAACTTGTGAAGTTTTCTTTGAAGCAAGTCAATATGGTGTCAACATCATCCACTGACTGGATATTTGCCAATTTCTTATCTGCTGGTACTAAGTCGTTCAAAATGTTCACTGACTCTAGAAAGACAGGGTTTCTCATAGCTTGTTTCTCTTTGGCTTTCTCCATGGCTAATAAAATGATTTTAATCAGGTCTTCTTCTCCCCAAGCATCTAGGTTTGCTGAGTCAGGGGTCAAGCTTGACAACAATGATACTGATGGTTTGATAGATGGAGTGAATATAGCATTTTGACTATCCATATGTTCACTTTGCATTGGAATCTCCATAGAGGGTGGATCATTATGTTCATCCTTTCTCTCTTCATCTTGTCCTGTTGCATGAACTTGTTCTTGCTGTAAAGAAGTGTTATCAGTGCATACCTTCTCAACTTCTTCAGTACTTACAAATGCTTCTTCAAATTTATTTAAATCATTTTCTGAGGCTGACATGGTGATCTCAACATCATTTATCACAATGGTTTCATCTGAATCCTTGACTATATCAGAGGGTGATATAACTTTGGGCACTGAATCCTGTGGAGCTGTCATAGGCACATTAGTAATCTCTGGTTCTTTATCCTATTTGGGAGGGACTAGAGTCACTTTATCTATAGTCGTCGTTGATGGATACATGTGTCTATCCAAAAATACTTGCTCAAATTCTTTTTCAGTCTCTTTTCCAACCAACTCATACTCTTTGTTCATGATGTGAAGAGTTCTTGTCTTGGTTCTTAGATGAGGTTTTACCAAATCTAACAGAATTGCTTTCTCGTCATGTGAGAAAATAGGGAGAAGACTATCTAATGTTTCTTCTCTAATCCTCATATCTTCCTCTATTGCTTGTCTTTTCAATAAGTCTAATATGTTCCATACTTTGTCTGGAATGACTGTCTTGAGTTCCAATACTGACCTTTTGAACTTGATCATATGAGAGATAATCATAGAATGTATCTCTGATTTATCTATCTCTTGGTACTTGTCATAAACATTTGAAATTGAATCTAGTCTTCCTTCATTAATGATTCTATTTCTTAAGACTGTCAGACTAGGTCTGAATCCTACCTCAGGAGGGGCTTTAGTGTTCTTTACTTTTCTCTGTGTTGTCCTTGAAGATGGGTGGCCTGTGGGAACTTGCTTCCTTCTCCTAGTTAGTTTTCTTGGTACTGAAGGTGGAGAGGATTCCAATTCAATAGTGGTTGAGGGAGAAAATCTACCTTCATCAAATTTCTTCTTCTTCTTGTGGATATCATCTAATTTCTCTATCTTGACTTCTGCAGGTGTTTATTTAAGCTCTCTTGCAATCTTAGCTTCCTGAGCTTTATCTAGGTCTTCTTGTGGGACCCCATGAACCTTTAGGATGTTAGATGTAATCCTTGATGCCTTTCTTTTATTATCTTCACTGTATAAGATAGAATCAACTTGATTTGTCTTCTCTCTGTATGTGCCCCATCTTGGCTCTTTTGGATCTTTAGGTGCAGACAAAATAACTTGTGCATATCCTTCCAACACATGTTCTTCAACTTCATAACCAAGTGGATGAATCCATTTAGTTCTTGGCTCAACTGCTTACATGGAAGCATATGGTGTCCTTGTTAGAGTAATCAGTTAGTTCTTACTCTTTTTCACTTAAGCTATCTCTTAGGTGCATATAATTAATACTTTATATTAATTATATTGCGCAACCTAGCTTTTATGTTTTTAGGGTTTGTTCACCTTTATAGGTTGAACTTTGTAATGTTTTTTCATAACATAGAGAATGATATTGCGACTCTTCTTTTGAGCATCTCTATGTTCTGCTTTTTCATTTCTGTGCTTCTACTTTGTATCAGGTTATTTGCATGTAGGTGTATTTAGGGTCTGTGGATTTGCATGTTTCTCAAATCCTACATGGTATCAGAGCTGCCCTGCTACTGTCTGGTTTGAAGGTGTTTTGAAGCCATGATTCGAAAACGTCAGTCCTAGCCTCTCTGGGGTTTTTTTGTGATTTCTAAGGAGGCACTATTTTCTGGAGCTGTTTGAGCCAAAACGGACTCTTCCATTGCGTTCAAAAGGCCTGGGAGAGTCAAAATCATATAAAACTCGACTAGTTTGGCCTCCGTGAGCACAGGAAATTTTTTTTGGCCTCCTAGGGCCGTACAGACACGCAAAACGAGAAAAAAAACTTTAAAAAAATCATTTTTTTAATAGTTTTTGCGTTTAATAAAAATGCCTCTGGTTCAATTCAAACCGCGCCACCCGCACGCAACCAAAGGGCCACCGCCGCCGGCAGAGGCACCGGTGCACCACCGGTCCGCCACCGGCGACCTCCCGCCGCCCTCCCTCCGCCGAGTCACTGCCCGCGCCCGGCCGCCACCCGACCGCCGCCCGGCCGCTGCCCGTTCGCCGCCGACCCTGACAGTGACCTCAGCTGACATCATCAGGACGTCAGCCGATGGCCAAACGACCGTCAATTTTAAGACAGTCATTGGTTTTTTCCAGCGAGCATGCACTTTGAGGGTCCTGGTGGTTTTTTGAACGTAACTTGAGCATATGGTGTCATTTTTCAAAAAACAAAATATCGCCGGAAAGGTGTTTCTGAGACGGACGCAGTGGTATAGGTCTTATTTATTGATTTTACCATTTGGTTGCCAATTTTTTCAATCAAAGTAGTGCCTTTGTTTGTGCTCCTGTTCGGCTTCTGGAACTCAGGTTTTTCTCTCATTTTTTTTGTGCATTCTATAGTTGTTTATTTGAGGTGCACAAGGGATAGGATTATACATTGTGGGGGGGTGTATTTTACTTTCTATCATTTCATTCAGAAAGACCCTTCTACTTCCATATTATTCTTCTTTCAATGTCGGACCCCTCTGTGGCCCGATTGACACCTCACAACTACCACACATGGAAGCCACACATGACCAGACTCCTCATGTCACGAGGTTTATGGTCTTGCATGGATGTGGTTCAGCCAATTCTTCAGAGGCCTTATGAGCTCTTATGCACAGGAACAGGATGGATGAGGCAATGGGCCTCATTGCCATGAACATTTCAGATGGGTTGTTGTTCCACCTGGATGGTTTGACTACACCCAGGGATATGTGGGACAAGTTCTCCTCCTTGTTTGGCACCATGGCTCAGTTCAGGATTCTCCAGATAGATGCAAAGTTCACCTCCTTGGCACCTGACTCATTCACCAGCATTGAGGACTTCCTGATGAAGTTCAAGTCTCTTCGATCTATTCTACAGGTTGTTGGAAAGACGAAGTCAGATGATGAGTGTATCTTCCTGATACTCTCCAAGCTTCGAGGTCCTTATCAGATTTTCACTTCTACCTTCTACTCCACTATGGATGCATTGGGTGCATGGCATGTTATGCCCTCGTTTGAGACCTTCTGTGATAGGTTAACTCGTGAGCAGTCCAAGCTTAGTCAGATGGATTCTCTTACAGGATCACAGTCACATGCATTACTTGCCAAGTCATCTCAGGATACACAGAAGCCAAAGCCAAAGCAGTCATCTGATTCACCTTCTCAGCACTCTTCTGGCCCACCATATTCTTCTAAGAAGGAGAAACAGAAGACTTAGAACCCCACTTGTTCCTATTGTCAGAAGGGGAACCATGATGAGTCACAGTGTTTTCAGAAGAGATGTGATGGTTATGAGAAACAGATTGCAGATTTGCAAGCTCTCCTTCAGAAGAGCACTATTTC
>MU223937.1:1022950-1061236 GCA_018584345.1 Thuja plicata | reverse complement strand
CTATCTCTTAGGTGCATATAATTAATACTTTATATTAATTATATTGCGCAACCTAGCTTTTATGTTTTTAGGGTTTGTTCACCTTTATAGGTTGAACTTTGTAATGTTTTGTCATAACATAGAGAATGATATTGCGACTCTTCTTTTAAGCATCTCTGTGTTCTGCTTTTGCATTTCTGTGCTTCTACTTTGTATCAGGTTATTTGCATGTAGGTGTATTCAGGGTCTGTGGATTTGCATGTTTCTCAAATCCTACAGTCCTTGTATTTCTCAACTATCTTCTCTGATATTCTGAACCTCTTTTGCATCTTGATCCTGAATGTTTTGATCTCGATGTCCATAGAATCCTTTATATTGCTTTCTGATGTAGCCTTTAATGAAATTTGTGACATAGTAGGTTTTCTCCTATCTAGGTAAAGATTAGAGACTTTACCAACAATGTGGAAGTATAGGTAGATAATAAAAGAGCCAAATCTAAATATTTTTCTCTTGTCATGCTTGATAGCTCTAATGTTATCAATCAGTTGTGCGCACAATATCTCACAGAGATTATATTGTGTGTTAAATCTTTCCATCCTTATTGCTACTAGAACAGTAGCTGCAGACACACTATTCAGTCTGCTTGTGTGCTGAAACTTGTAACCAAGTATCATGGTAGGGAGTTTGATGTCTTCTTCCACAATGGGATCAACAGTCACCCCTTGCCTATCACTTCTAGATAAGCATGCCTGCTCAACCTATTTCTTTACATCCTTTCTAGTAGCAAGAACGGGTCCAACCTTGGAGAGTCCATTCATCTCATGAATGAGGTCAGTAGTAATGAGGACATGAACTTCACCAATCCAATACCGATCATCATGTATGCTACTAAGTATAATTTTAACCCATTTTGGTTCATAAAACTCATGCGCATTTACAATATACTCAAAGATAGGGTTATTAGTGAGATGCGCATATTCATCCTTGAATGAATAATCTAGTTTCATCATTGATTCCATGAGAGTTGTTATATTCTTGTCACCAATAGACTCCTTACAATAGATGTAAGCGTGAATGTCCTCTACATACACGACTCCTAGTGGAGTCTTGGATAATGCCCCTTCATCATCTAGCACAGACTTGAATGGATGCTTCTTAAACACATATCTCTTTTTATCAGAGATGTCAAACATTGTAGGAGTAGCCATTACTTACTTGAAACTTGCTTAAGTAGGGTTTCATGAGATTTTGAAACGACGCATCCACTAGGGTTCTGTTTCAACTTTGATTCATCTTGCTAACCAACCAACGTTTTATCCTTCAACACTTTGATGCTAAATGTTGCTGTGCTCTCTGAGTGCTCAATCTCGAATACAAAGTGAGGATAAAAGATATTTTACTGACTTATATAAAAGGTTATTGCATTTAAGGCGTGTTTCCATAATGCGGTTTACATTGATAATTTCAATCTTTGCTTTAGTTGAAGTTCAGGCTATGCGTCCATGCATACTTCCTTAATTTGTCACCAAATACATGAATCCATAGGCGCATACTCAAAGGTGAGTATACCAGCCACCCAGGGGTTTAGAGCTAGAATAGCTCCCCTTAAGACCATGAGGGTCAACTAACTGAAAGTAGAAGTTGCATCCACTGTGGATGCACCTAATACCTTGTTAATATCATCATCTTTCTTTAATTCAAGCCATATTTTACCTGAGTCTTTTGTAGCTTTTACAAACTTGACTTCACCAGATTCTTCAAATAATGATTCCTTACGCTTTTCTTGTTTTTGAGTTCTTGACCTGCAAAACCTTGAGATATGTCCTGCTTTGTTGCATGAATGACAAATGATTGGAGGTCTATTGATATTGTTTATCACGCTACACTTCTTGGTTATGTGTCCATTATAATTACATATCTGACATGTAATGTTTTGATAGTTTCTCTGAGGTTGATTTCTCTGATTGTATTGAGTCATGTTTCTTTGGTTCTATTGTGACTGATTTCTTTGACTTGTTCTGCAATGTATAGCCCTATGACCAAATATATTACAGGAGTAACAATAGCCATTGAAAGGTCTTACCTCTTTACAATCTCTTGCTAGGAGTCCATGTTTTTTCCAAGCATAAAAAGTTCGATTCTAGCTTGTGTTCATCTTTAGGAGGTTCTGCATTACCCTCTGCAAGATTCTCAATTTTCTTTGCTTCTGTGGATTCTTCTTGTGCTTTCTTTCTTTCTTGCATTGCATTGATTTCAATTTGAGATACACTATATCTAACACCAGTAGTATCACCTTTTAGCTTCTGTGCATAAATTTGTGATTGAATTAGATCAAAACTTGTGTGTAATTTCTCAATTTTGCTTTTGCTTCTATTAGTTCAGATTCTATCTTTTTCTTGATGTTTTCCAACTCCAAGATCTTCATTTTTGCTTGCATAAGTTCTTCATCTAATTGTTTACTTTATTTAGTCTTTTCTTCAATAGCAGTTAGGCTATCTGAAAGTTGTTCATTCAGATCTTCAATCTTGTCCTTCAAAGACATGTTCTCTTCATTAAGCTTTTTGACCATTTTTCCCAAATCATTTGTAGAGCAATCTTTCAGATCTTTTCTTAATTTTTTGATAAGCATTTGGGAGCCATCAAATTTTAGTTTAAGTTCTTCATTTTCTTTTTTAGATCTGTCAAGATCATCAAGGGCTGATTCAATATTCTTTTTCAGATGTTTCTCTATTGCTGAATCCATGATCTCCTCAAGCGGTTAAAATTTTTTTTCATAGGACCAGAGTTCTGATACCAATTGTTAGACACACTGAGAGGGGGGGGGGTGAATCAATTTTTGTCTATTTATCTTTATTTCAGCAATTTGAAACTTAAATAAAATGGATAACAATTGAAGCATAACACAATAACACATAACACAAGATATTATTATGGGGAAACCTTGATCAGAGGAAAACCTCGGTGGGAATTAGTACCCACAAATGATTGTACTAGTCTAATGAACTTGTTAGAGTTCCTTTTCCTTGTTAGGAGCAGTCTTTACAAAAAAAGTACAATGAACCTGTGAGGAGTCTTTACAAAAACCTGTTAAAGGTGGTTGGCTCACTGCTCAATAGGATGAAGACTACAACCTTTAGATAATAGATATACACTATATCAAAAGGATGAACTGCTATTCTAACATTGTTGTCTGATCAGTTTCGTTTATGCTATGATGCTTTAATCTCTTGAAGACTTCTACTTCATACTGATTTGCTCATATTTCTCTTTTGAATATCTTCTCTGCTTATTTTCCATTCACACACCTAATACAAAAGTGTATGTCTAGTATATATACATGCCTGAATAGACGCGACCAAAAAGATGACCTTAGTCGGCCCAAAAACAACATACACAACGCTTCCAAACAAATTGGCTTAATCGTGTTTACATGAGTGTTAAAGACATATTTATAAACATATTACAATAGGTGCATGGCCATTACAAAATATAATATTATACGCTAATCCAAAATTTGAAGTCGGCTTCATACTCTGTTTTTTGAACTGCTAGTGGCTCTTAAACTTCCTGTAACTTCTCTATACTGTCACACCGTACCATGCATGTATAGACTAAGCTTAACTACATGTCATAAAGCTTAAGTATGGAGGTGCATATTTTGACTCGATCCTATGCACATGCGCTAGTGCTCTGATCAACTGCATATCTCTGTACTGCTATATTTTCTATACTTAGCCAATTTTGATCTTCAAAGTTTACTGTCAAAAATTCATATGACTTTGTTGCCATAATGACAACACACAATAAGTCATATACACCCTAAGTGTCAACTTGCCAACAATCATCTTTGGAGAAAAACTATCTATTTAATGTTTTTATCTTGGTGCTTGATCTAGACATGATCATGATCTATTTTTGGATGACCATAGTAGTGGTTTTATGCTTCTATGTTCTCTACTACCATGAAAAGTCGTGCAAAATATCTTGAGTGAGTTCTCATATGGTTCCTTAATCTCAAGAACATGATAAATAGGAGAAAAGGATCCTACATATTGCTAGGAGTCTTTGTATCTCCAGCTAAAATAATCAACGATGGAGCGATGCCAATCCTCCTGGTCCATGAGGTTTAGGGATTAGTTGCATCTTTCTTCATCATGCAACAAATCAGGGTGCTTTTATAGAGAGCTTCTCAAAAGATATGTTTCCAAAGAGTGCACGAACATTTGGCCACTAAGTTATGAAAAGGGATTCCACCAAGCATGCCAGAAAATACTATTGATCCTTTAGGGTTCCATGCCTAGATAAGGGTATTTGGGAAGCTTTGTAGGATTAAGACTTGGTGTGCCTTGCAAAGTGACCTGCACAGTTTTAAAAGCCAACTCTTTGTTCCTTAAAGGGGAAAATGGAGAAGGAACATTATCAAAGTAAAATCTATGTTGCAGAGGCAATGACCAAAACATTATAGATCCATAGATAAATCTCAAAAAAACCTTGGAAACATTTATTTCAGGGGCACCACCTTTGGGGATGGACACAATTAATTAGCAAGGGTCTTAATAAAGGCAGATGGGCCCTTGCAGGTGTGAAACTCTCCCAAGAAATGAACATAATATAGGAAAAATATTCCTAAGTGGAACCTAGAGAAGAGACACTTTGGAGTATCTCAATATTCCAAAAATAAATACCTCCTATAAAGGTTGAATGCAAGAACTTGTACTTGGTTAGTTTTCTAGTCAAATAGGAATATTGTAAGTGGTACAATTCAAAACCCACTTTAGAGACTAAGGGAAGAGAAAAGTAGGTGCACGGTCCATTATTTCTCAAGATAAGTGGAAGACGTAGAGATTGATATAAATAAATTGGCGTTAATGTAAACAAAATTAGAAAAAACATTTTGATCAATTTGAAAGAAGAAAGGCGACATAGACATAGTCACCATGCTTTATTCAGAGCAAAAATACAAAGGCTAGAAATCAATTATAGAATACATATGTTACAAAGTACACCATATAATCATAAACCATGACATGAAGGCTAGGAATGATTAGATACAATAATGCAAAATATTTACATCTGATAGAATGATCTGTGTCTGTAGAGATGTAAATATATAGATTTTTTTTAGTTTAGACTGATCTCCTTTGATGGAAAACCATTGGGGTTTTTATAGACTTCTCCTCTAGAGGTCATGCATAACACACACTACCCATAATTTGGCATGAGCATGATAAAGACAACCTATACAAATATTTTCCTCATTAAAGTTTGCAAGAACTAGGTGCCTATTGTCTCTCTTTTAGAATTTTACCATTTTGGGGCTAGGGTTTCTTTCCTTTAATCTCTTTAGCATTTACATATTGTATTTTCCTAATTAGGAAAAATTTCCTTAGGATCTCCTTTAAAGTGGACCAGTGGCGATGAGCGCAAGAGAAAGTGGACCTTGTTATCATTTCAAAATGACACGACTCAACTATGACACATGTCACGATGGTAGGTGGTTGCAGAGCTCTTTTGGTGGAGTCGGGTTGGGAGTGCATGGTGATGACACATGACAGTGAAAAGGGGTGTTATAATTATCCCATGATGATTGTTCAAAGAAGCCTATGAGGAAACCATGACCAAAACAAATATTAAGGTCCAGGGAAGCCGACCATTGTGAACATGGTCTATAAGATTCTTAATTTTTTTTTAATCTATGATTGCTACCATCATCAATAATTATCCTCCAAACTACTTAATAGGTGTTTATCTCACCATCCAATAGCTACTATTGAACCTCATTGAAACACATAAACCACTTCCTCAATCACATTGGTATCTTCCAAGTATAGAATATGTTGTAATGTGAAGTCATCAGGGATCGCCACTAGTTTTAGTTGACTCATCGTGGATTACCAGAAGTATAACTAGTAGGTTTTTATTAGGTGGATTAATATAAATAGTAAGTTTGTTTAGTGACTTACTATAAATAGTAATTTTGACATGTGTTGAACATGTAATTGTATGAGTCATAATTACAAAATTTAGTAAGTTGTTTGCAATTAAGACTCTGCAACTCAGTTGTTATATGCAACTGTAAATCATGATTTGATGTACATTTTGAAGATTGTTGCAACTGTGAAAATCCTTGAGAATTAATACGAAATATATTTGCTTGTGGTTTTTTCCTTGCATAATTTTACCAGATTTTTCCATGTAAATGTGTGTGTTATGTGTAATTGATCTTCTCTATATTATTTCTACACTAGTAATTTTCATAACAATTGGTATAAGAGTGAGTGTATTTGTGTATAAGTTGTTTGTTTTGAGAGGTGAACAATGGTAGGAGGTTTTGTTACTAGATTTGAGGTGAAAAAATTTGATTGTTCAATTTTTTCTCTATAGAAGATAAAGATTCAAGCTTTTTTGGTGAAGCATAGATTTGATAGGGCTCTTAAAGGGGTACCATCAACACCTAGAAATATGAGCACAACATATTAGAATATCATGGATAGACCAACTAGAGAAACAATCCAATAATCTCTAGCATATTAAGTTTTATTCAATGTTGTAGACGATAAATCTTCTCATGACTTATGGAATAAGCTTGCAAAGTTGTATGAGACAAAGTCATTGGAAAACAAAATTAGGTTACGAAGGTAATTGTATAATTTGAGGACACATGAAAATTCATCTATCACATATCACTTGAATGATTTTAACACATTTCCAAACAAGTTGGCTTCAGTGGTAGTTTAAATCGATGAAGAGGATAAGAAAACAATTTTACTACATGCTCCTTGCCTAAAAGTTGGGACCAACTGATTATAGCTCTCAATAATTATGTAGCGAGTTGGAAGTTGGTCTTTGAAAATGTGGTAGCTACTTTAATCTCTAATAATTCAAGGCAAATATATATATAAAGGATCTTCTTCAAATGAAGCCCTAGTTGCTAGAGGCAGAACTCAAGAAATAACCAATATTGAGCGTGGACAAACAAGGTCCAAATCCAAAGGGCATAAAAGTTCCAAATTATCTAACAAGTGATCATAATTTTCCTCGATTGCACCTTCCTTGATGATGAGTGTCATATGCTTTGGGCCTCAATCCTCTACTCATTCATTTAAGGTTTATGCCTTGTTTGAGGTGTCCGACTTTAGGTAGGGTGTTTTATGGGAGCAAGGGGTTGAGCTCTCTTTCTTGTGCATGAGTGATTTCTCTTTTCTCCAAATAATTGGGCCTCCTTCATACAACAAGAGGATTTTGGGGAGGAGGGTCTGAGGAGGCAGAAGATCCTCTAGGCAAGGCATGTAGGTGCTTTCTTTAAAAATAATGGATGTCATCTCTAGAGAAAAACTAGCCATTTAATGCTTATATCCTGGTGATTGAACTAGACATGATCATGACCTATTTTTGGATGATCATACTCGTGGTTTTTTGCTTCTATGTTCTCCACTACCTATGAAAAGTCATGCAGAATATCTTGAGTGAGTTTTCATGGGGTTCCTTAATCTCAAGAACATGGGAAATAGGAGAAAAGGATCCCACTTATTGCAAGGAGTCTTTATATCTCCAGGTAAAATGATCAACGATGGAGCGATGCCAATCCTCCCGATCCATGAGGTTTAGGGAGTAGTTGCATGTTTCTTCATTATGCAACAAATCATGGTGCTTTTATAGAGAGCTTCTCAAAAGATATGTTGCCAAAGAGTGCACCAAATTTTGCCACCGAGTTATGAAAATGGATCCCACTGAGCATGCCAGAAAATACTAGTGATCCTTAAGGGTTCCATGCCTAGATAAGGGTATTTGGGAAGCTTAGCAGGAATGAGAATTGGTGTGCCTTGCAAAAGGACCTGCACGGTTTTAGAAGCCAACTCTTTGTTCCTTAAAGGGGAAAGGGGAGAAGAAACATTATCAAAGTAAAATCTATGTTGCAGAGGTAATGCGCCAAAACATTATAGATCAATAGAAAAAACACAAAAAAACCTTGGAAAGTTTTGTTTCAGGGGTACCACCTTTGGGGATGGACACAATGCATCAGCAAGGGTCCTAATAAAGGAAGATGGGCTCTTGCAGGTGTGAAACTTTCCCAAGAAATGAACACAATATAGGAAAACTATTCCTAAGTGGAACCTAGAGAAGAGACACTTTGGAGTATCTCAATATTCCAGACATAAATACCTCCTATAAAGGTTGAATGCAAGAACCTGTACTTGGCTAGTTTTCCAGTCGAATGAGAATATTGTAATGGTACGGTTCAACACCCAATTTAGAGACTAAGGGAAGAGAAAAGTAGGTGCACAGTCCATTATTCCTCAAGATAAGTGGAAGACGTGGAGACTGACATAAATAAATTGGGCTTAATGTAAATAAAATTAGCACAAACATTTTGATAAACTTGAAAGAAGAAAGGCGACATAGACATAGCCACCATGCTTTATTCAGAGCAAACATGAAAAGGCTAGAAATCAAGCTATATAATACATATGTTACAAAGTACACCATAGAATGATAAACCATGGCATGAAGGCTATGAAAGATTCTACAGTAATGCAAAATATCTACAACTGATAGAATGATTTGTGTCTATAGAGATGTAAATATATAGATTTTTTTTAATTTTAGACTGTTCTCCTTTGATGGAAAACCATTGCGGTTTTTATAGACTTCTCCTTTGGAGGTCATGTAGAACACACACTACCCATAATTTGGCATGAGCATGATAAAGACAACCTATGAAAAGATTTTCCTGATCAAATTTTTCAAGAACTAGGTTCCTATTGTCTCTCTTTCATCCTTTTACCATTTTGGGGCTAGGGTAGCTTTCCTTTTATCTCTTTAGCCTTTACATATCCTATTTTCCTGATCAGGAAGGATTTCCCCAGGATCTTCTTTGAAGTAGACCAGTGATGATGATCACAAGAGAAAGTGGACCTTGCTATCATTTCAAAATAGCACGACTCGGCTAGGACACATGTCATGATGGTAGGTGGTTTCAGAGCTCTTTTGGTGGAGTTGGGTTGGGAGTGCATGGTGATGACACATGACAATGAAAAAGGGGTGTTATAATTAGCCCATGATGAGTGTTCAAAGAAGCCTATGAGGAAACCATGACCAAAAGAAATATTAAGGGTCAGGGAAGCTGACCATTGTGAACATGGTGTACAAGATTCTTAAATTTGTTTGATTATGGCAATTCCTATGTGGTTGAGTTATCAGAAGCACTTGATATATCAACTATATTCAAGAACATAGACCTTGACTCATACCATAAAGGTTAATCAAGTATCTTTTAAAAAATGAATTTTAAAGCATAAATATTTACTGATAAATGTATTATACATAAATAAATTAAAACCTTAAATTATCTTTTAACATAAAAATTTATTGATTTTGAGAAGATGGGACATACAAATTTTAAAGAAAAATGATAGCTTCAAGTCTAGTGTGTAATCTTCTACCTTATGAGAAGTCTAAGTAGAAATTTTAGTGTGCACCTCCTTCTTGCAAGCATAATCAATGCAATCATATCTCTTAACATTATCAATCTCTTATTTTTTATAATCTTAGAGCCATTTTTCTCTTTCTTCATAATATTTATGATAATATTCTTATGAACAATTAGGTTAATAATTAAATGTTCTCTCAATAACAATCAATCAATTTCATAGGTTACTTACTACATTAAAAGGAATATTCTCTATCTATAATATGGTGTGGTTATGTATATTACAAAGCTTATTTATACATAGAAAAATAATACTTGTCTATGGATAATTAACTTTTAGAAATAAGATAATTTGTAAGTTTTGGACTTCTTTGTAGTGTCTTGATGATAAAGATAGGAAAAATAAAATAAATGTCAAAAATTTATAAAGCTTGTATAAAACAAAGACTTTATATGAATAGTTTTTGTTTTTGTATAATAGTCATTGTAGTGATTTTTTTTTTTTTTCAAACTTTGAATATAATATTATATATAATATTTAGAAATTTCTATCTTATTTGTAATTTTAGGCAAAATTTATTTTTATTATAATCTAAAAGTAAAAAAATAAATATTGAGAATCCAAAAATCTATCTCATATGAAGCCATAACTATAACTTTAAATATGATCCTATATAAGATCAATATCCATAAAGAAAATCATTCTCTAATTTTAACAATGTCATTATGAACTAAAATTTACAGAGTATTTCATAAAATATGATTTAAACATTGGGGAAAATGGGATGATAATTGTAAGAGAAGAAGAAAGCGTCCCTCTTACTTAACAAAGTAAGGCAAGTTCAAAACATACAAGAGAATGTAAGCCCAAGTAACCCCAGATATCCCTCCAAAAAAGAAACCCCCTGCAAAAGCAGACCAGCCTTCAGCAGTTTGGAGCTTATCTGCCTCCTTCTTCCTTCCTGTCAGTGTAAGACTAGGAGCCAATGGAGGCTCCCCTTGCTTGAATGAAGCCACACCATACATTGTCAAACAAAGGGATAATATCACAACTAGCCCTCCAGCTGCCAGGGAACCAGCTGCTCCAGCATATTCAGTGTTTCTCAATGGCCCAGCTTTCACAAAGGGTCCCACAAGGAAGAACCCGTGAGCTAAACCCACCTCTATCCCACGCAGAAGGGGGCTTACTGAGGTCCTATAAGCAGGTAGATTAGACAGGTACCATGCAACCAGGGGGCTTGATGTCACTGGAGTTTCCAAGCTTCCTATAAATGGGTCACCATTCAGGGGCTCTATCACTTGAAATGTTGGCTTTACAACACAAAAGTAAGATTGTCAATGTAAACAATCAATGAGTTCATGATTGAGATCTATATTATGATAAGAGGCACAATTTTCCTAATGTGTTAGAAGAGTGTTTGCATATAATTATGCAGTAGAAATGTTGATAATCTCTATTTAGAATTTGATTTTATTGAGTTTAAATCATGGTGATTCATTTGATAGCATCACAATTATAACTTGTATGTAACTTGCAATTGTGAACTTAGATTAAATCTATAAGAGTAGTTCAAAAGAAATTTCTTGTATAGTGAATATTTCATAAACAACTTGACATGTCATAATTCATTTATACAATATTTCATAAACAACATGATTCATTTATACAATATTTCATAAACAACTTGACATGTCATGATTCATTTGACAAGATCGTAATTATAATTTGTATTTGACTTGCAGTTCCAAACTTATATTAAATCTATAAAGACGGATCTATCTAAATTTCCCAAAAACTAAACATTTCACAAACAACTTGACCTGAATTTAGGAATACATCACAGTTATATCTTTCATTTAACTTACAGTTGCAAATTTATATTAAATCTATGAAAATAGATGGAAAGAAATTCCTTCAATACTGAACATTTCATAAAGATATTTTACTGAATTTAAGCCATCCTGAATCATTTGACAACATACCAATTATAATTTGCACTTAACAAACTTATATTACGATTATAAGAATGGATGGAAAGAAATTTTTCAAAATTTAACATTTCTTAAACAATTTGACCTCTAGAATCCACTGAGTAAACTCTTTTCTTAGTCAACATTTCAAATCTACAAATGATTTCAAACAAATGTTTAAAAATGTCTGGTTCTGTTAATGTAATTCTCTAATATAGTGGGCACAAAATGGTTGAAATGAATTTGATAGCAATGGATATAAAAAGTATTTACCTTATCAGTTTGGACGGCCCTGACAGTGAGAGAGTGTGATGGCAGTTTCTTCTTGAAGCCAAGGCCCTTGAGGTTTTGACCCAAGAATGAGGTGACGTGGCATCTTGTGAGAGTGGGGTTTGCAGAGGCAAGAAGAGAGCGAGGAGCAGCTGCCCTAGCAGTCGCCATTGTTTTTCAGACTAGAGTTTTTTTCTCTTTTTCTTTTGGGCAGAGGTGAGTTAAAGCATGGAGGAGGAAAAGATTAGAAGATAAGAGGTAGTAAGAACATGCGGTTCTCATTGGTCGAGTATCGGATAATGTATTCTCTCTTCCACTTCTTTTGATTTTTCATAGTCCCCACTTCCTTTCTCTATATTGTGAACATATCTTTAAACTCTGAAACGCATCGATTTGACCATTTTCTTCACTTTCTATTAGAGTTCCATACCTTTTTATAATATTCTAAGAATGATTGTTATGTAAGAATGATTGTTATAGTTCAATTTAACATGTTTTTAAGTTAAAAATTTCATGTATATTTTGTTTGTGTTTGGAGGTAAAGTGCAAAATGTGTGGTCTTTAGGTAAGGGATTTTCAAATTTCCATTTTGTTTGTAATACAATGATATCTAAAATTCTAATAGTTACATTGTAAATATTAACATGCATTTGTGAACATATTAGAAGTCATCATGCTGCTATGATTGCCACTCTATAACTATAGATAACGATACTATACCTTGATTTTTAAATAGTCTATTTTCTGAGTTTTCTTTCTATATATCCAAATCATATATCATATGATATCTCTCGACGTCTTCTACATAAATTTTCCTAAATATATGTATGCTAGTATATTGTATTAGATGGAGGCCTTCTATAGGTTTGTCTTCTCTCATATTAAATATGTTCTTTTTCGAATATTTGGATGATTTAGAGAATTATAGGCTTGATAATAGATATAAGATTTTGAGAGGTTCTATATATGGCTTTGTATTGCAAGCTTCTTTCATGATTCTTATAGATAGTTTAAGCTCACGGGTGCAAATAATTTGAGACAAATAGTTTTTCCTTATATTTGCATCGAAATCAAATATTGGGGACTACATTTCTAAAGTTTTGAGCTTGGGAGGTACATAGTAGGTACATGATCCTTCAGAGAATTTCAGCCTACTATTGAGTTTAGAAGGCCCAAGAACTTATAGATCATTTTCTTTTCATTGATTGTCATTTCATTGAAATTAGAACATGGTTCTTAAAGTCATCAAACAATTTCCCTTCTTAGTTGTATGGATCATCATTTAATGTTCCCTTAGTATGTTTCTCTAGATTTTGGTGCATATTCTACTAGAAAAAATAAAAATTGGAAACACGCCTTAGGAAGCATTGAAGGTATAAAGAGAATCTTTTTGTATTATTTAAGGTTTCTTTTTAATGTTACTAGTCCATAGTTTTTTGTATTCCTTAAGGTATTCTAGGGTATTGACATGTTTTCCAACCCACTAATCTTGTCAAGATTGTGCTTGGAAAAGATTAGCAACAAATACCATTTGGTGAAATTTTAATAGTTTTATCCATGATTGCTACCATCATCAATAAATATCCTCCAAACTACTTAATAGGTGTTTATTTCACCCTCAAATAGCTACTATTAAACCTCATTGAAACACATAAACCACTTCCTCAATCACATTGGTATCTTCCAAGTGTAGAATATGTTGGAACGTGAAGTCATTATGGATTTCCACTAGTTTTAGTTGACTTGTCATGGATTACCAGTGGTTGTGTCATCATGGAGAACCACTAGTATGACTAGTAGGTTTTTATTAGATGGCTTACTATAAATAGTAAGTTTGTTTGGCGACTTACTATTGGTGACTGTTATTCCTAACAATTGGTATCAAAGCTACTGGTCCTTAGAGACAAAGCTTAAGAACTTGAGGTTATCCTAAAGATGACATACTATAGGAAGGATAGTCCGAAGCTTGATCTTGAAAACTTTGACAGTTGGAAGAACAAGATGAGAACACATTTGCTATGTTTGGGAATTGACTACTGGATGATTACTAAAAGAAAGGAACAAATGAAAGCTGAGGATGAACTAGATAAAGCTACTGAAGATAAAAAGAAACTATTTTCTTGTAACATGGTATCAAGGGAAGTATTAACGAGTGCACTTTCTGAAGGTGAATTCACAGAGGTAAAAGATTTAGATTTTGCACATGAAATTTGGACAAGATTGGAAGCAATGTATGAAGGAGATAAGTTTACAAAGCAAGCAAAGTTACAAAATTGGAAGGCAAAGATGGAAACATTAAAAATGAGAGATGATTAGAACATTAGAGAATATTCACAAAGAATTAGTGAAGTTTTTATTGACATCAGGAACTCTGGAGGTACTAACAATGAGGAAGAAGTGATTGCGAAGATTCTGAGATCCCCGAAACCTGTATACAGAACCAAAGTACAAGCTATAAAGGAGATTATACCTTTGAAAATGAACTTCAATAGAGAGATGTTGATTGGGAAAATAACTACCTTTGAGGCCGCAAAAATGAGAGATTCTCTACCTAAAGTTGAGACAACATTCAAGGCAACTGTGCATAGAAACAAAAAGACCTTATCAGGAATTGTGAGCACCATCAATAGTGACTTGAGAGAATAACTTGGAGAATATGCTAATGAATGGGAACATATACAGGAAGAATAAAGAAAGCAAGATGAATTTGTGGCCCTCATTGCTAGAAGAGAAAAGAGAGGTAAGGGTAAATTTCAAGGAAAGTTACCTTTGAAATATTTTTCATGCAACAAGATAGGTCATTTTACATCTCGTTGTCCTACAAGGGTTCCAAAGAATAAACCTAAGTTTTATAAATCTAAGTATTCAAAGGATAAGGAATGTTACTATGCTAGTGAAGGTGTTTCTGATGACGAAGCTGTTGACTATGATGAAATTGGATTTATTGCTATTAAGGATGATGAACCTATACATGAAGAAAGAGCCTTAGTATCTCGTGTTGAAAAGAAATTTGAATGGGTTATAGATAGTGGTTGTTCACATCATATGAATGGAGATAAAAATAAGTTTTCTAATATGAAAAGATATGTTGGATGATGTTGGAATTGGCTACTACTGATGTTGTTGGCATTCAAGTTTTGTCACTGATGTCAACGTATGTTTCTGTGGAGGAAGAACAAACTGGTTATTACTGCTATATGGCGACTGAAAAAAGTGTATGGATATTGTATAGATGAATAAGAATGAGAGAAAATGGGGATATGTAGAAGGATGTATTCTGATCTTATTTCTAAGGTCACTTGGCTTAATATTGCATATTGGATGAGTTACAAATTTTTTGGTTAAGACTAGTTATATGATTTTTGATGACATCAGTTGTGGCGTGTATTTTGGAGGAGAGATATTTGGGGATGACTTCAGAGATGTAGCGTGTATTATGGATTGCGAGCGTGGATTACAAATCTTGGATTATATATGATGTATTGTAATTGATGTATACTTATTATAGGTACCGTGTGTATCTTAGAAAGGGGTTAAATAATTATTTGTATATTGGGAAAGCTTAATTGGCCGACGTAATCAATTATTGTAATAGGGTATATATGAGAGATCTTTTCTTTTGAAAAGAGGTATGTTTGAAGAGAAGGTGATTGATAGAGACAAAGAAGTTTGGAAGTTGCGAGCTTGATTATCTTCTGGATGTACAATAGAGGATATGGTTATTGTACCTCATTAGAACTGACCAAGCAAAGACAGTTTCTATCCAGAAAGTTCATTTGATTGTGTATTTTCTATATACACTTGTATTTTAGACTGTAAGTCCTTGAGGGTGGAGTTAACCTTCTTTAGGAAATGTGTCTACGCAGTGAGCTCACTATTGTTCTTTACTCCTAATAGGGTATGTCTTTAACAAGGACTATGTACTGTAATGTTGTAATAAGCTCCTAACAGGGCTAAATCTTTTAACAGGGATACTATACTCTCAATATATTATTTGTGGGTGCTAATTACCACCGAGGTTTTACCTTTAAGAAGGTTTCCTCGACAACAAAGGATTGTATTATTGTATTGGCATTTACTAGGTTATCATTCAGATGAAAGTTTTGTTTATAAAGTTTAAAGTTTAATAATTTGTCTCACAACTGATTCACCCCAGTCTTAGTTGTGTTGGTGGACTGTTATTTATTGGATGATATCATTTTTAGGTATTGATGATGTTTTTGATATTCATGTTTTGTCACTGATGTCAACATATATTTATGTGGGGAGGAAAAACTGGTTACTTGACTCACAGAAGTGTATGGACACTGTATGGATGTTTCAGAATGATCAAAGTTGGTTATATGAAGAAGGATGTGTGTTGACCTTATTCCTAAGGTCACTTGGATTTATGTTACATATTGAGGATGTTACAGTTGTTTTGGTGAAGACTGGTTTATGGACTATAACTGTGATGCTTGACAGAGCAGGTCTTTGTGTTTCGGGTATATCTTACTGGCAAAGATATTTCTGGTGAAGCAAGCTTACTAGAGAACTTTAGAAATAGTTTGGAATAATGGGTTGAGCTTGATTGGTATGAGAATTATGGTGACGTCATCTGTGGTGTGTATTCTGGAGGAGACCTATTTGGTGGTTGACTTCAGACATGTAGCGTGTAATATGAATTGTGAGCATAGATTGCAGATCTGGAAATATAAGTGATGGATTGTAAATGATGTTTACTTGTTATAGGTACCATATGTATCTTAGCAAGGGGTTATATAATTATTTGTATATTGGGAGAGCCTAATTGGCTGACCTAATTAATTATTTGTGTATTAGGAAAGCTTGATTGGCCGACATAATGAATTATTGTAAAAGGGTATATATGAGTGATCTTTTCTTTTGGAAAGATGTGGTAGTAGAAGATAAGTGAAAGCTGCAAGGCTTGTTTGCTGCTGGATGTAGAGAAGAGTTTTTTGATAAGAATACTTCATTGGAACTAACCAAACAAAGAAACTTGCTATTAGACAGTTCACTGGATTGTATATTTTCTATATACACTTTTTCGGATTGTGAATCCTTGAGGGTGGCTTTAACCTTCTTTGGGTAGTGTGCCTGGGTAGTGAGCCTACTACTTTGCTTGACTCCTAAAAGGGTCTGTCTCCTAACAGGGACTGTGTACTGTAATGTTGTAATAAGCTCCTAATAGGGATAAATATTTTAATAGGGATACTATACTTTTAGTACATTATTGGTGGGTGCTAATTCCCACTAGGGTTTTACCTTTAACAGGGTTTCCTCAAGAACAAGTATTGTGTTATTGTGTTGGTATTTACTATGTTATCATTTGCATTATAGTTTTGGTTTATAAAGTTTAAATTTTAATAATATATATCACAACCAATTTACCCCCCTCTCAGTTGTCTTGTGGACTGTTATTCCTAACAATTGGTATCAGAGCTACTAGTCCTTAGAGAGAAATCTTAACAGCTTGAGGTGATCCTGAAGATATCTTACTATAGGACGGATAGTCCAAAATTTGATCCTGAAAACTTTGACAATTGGAAGAGCAAATGAGAACACATTTTCTATGTCTGGGACTTGACTACTAGATGATCACAAATAAGGATGAGAAGATAGTGACTGAGGATGAACTGAAGAAGGCTACTAAAGCTGAAAAGAAGCTATTTTTATGTAATATGGTTGCAGGAGAATCATTGATGAGCGCACTTTCTAAAGGTGAATTCATAGAAGTAAAAGACTTGGATTCTGCACATGAGATCTGGACAAGATTGGAAGCACTATATGTAGGAGACAAATTTACAAAATACACAAAGCTACAAAAATGGAAGACAAAGATGGATTCATTGAAGATGAGAACATAAGGGCATATGGACAGAGAATTACTGAAGTGGTTACTGGTATTAGAAACTATGGAGGTACTTACAGAGAGGAAGAAGTAATTGCAAAGATACTCACATATTTAAAACTTGTTTATAGAACCAAAGTAAAAGCTATAGAGGATATTATACCTTTGACACAAAACTTCACTAGAGAGATTTTGATTGGAAAGATAACTACTTTTGAGGCCGCAGAATTGGGAGATACTTTACCTAAAGTTGAGTCAGCATTCAAGGTAACCGTGCATAAGAAAAAAAAGACCGTATCTGGAATTGTTTGCACCAGAAATTATGACCTAAGAGAAGAGCTTGGAGAATATGCTGAGGAATGGGAACCGATACAAGAGGAAGAAAGGAATCTAGATGAAGTGGTAGCATGGATCGTTAGAAGATAGAAGAGAGGTAAGGGTAAATTTGAAGGAAAATTACCTTTGAAATTTTTTTCATGTAACAAGATTGGTCATTTTGCATCTAGATGTCCTACAAGGGTTCCTAAGCACAAACCTAGGTTTTACAAATCAAAGTATATGAAAGAAAAGGAATATTATTATGCTACCAAGGGTATTTATAATGATGATGGTGACTATGATGAAATTGGATTTATTGCTATAAAGGATGATGAACCTATAGATGAGGAAAAAGCCTTAGTATCTCGTGTTGAAAAGAAATCTAAATGGGTTATAGACAGTGGTTTTTCACATCATATGACTGGAGATAAAAACAAATTTATGAGTTTGAAAAGATATGATGGTGGTGTTTTTAGATTTGGTGACAATACTCCTAAATTTATCATTGGAGTAGGATCTATTTCTATGGATGGAAAGACTAATACTAACAATGTATTAGTTGTTGATGGACTGAAGCATAATCTGTTGAGTGTTGTACAATTAGTAGATAAAGGTTATCAGTTGAAATATGGTAAATTCACTATCAGAAGTAAATCGGGGGATTTGATTGCATATGGTACTAAATCTAGAGGTAATATATTTGAATTGAATACATCTAAAGCTACTTGTTTTATTGTGAAGGTTGATGAGATTTGGTTATGGCATAGAAGATTTTGTCATGTTAACTTTGATAAGATTGTGAAGGAAAGTATGACTAATGTTGTGAGAGATCTACCTAATATTGTAAAGCCATATAACACTATGTGTAGAAAGTGTGGTATGGGGAAGCTAACCATAAGCAGTTTTAAAAGAAAATCTTATTCAGTAAAAGGAAAGTTGGATCTGGTGCATACAGATTTGTGTGGTCCTACAATAACAAGATCATATTATGGTGAAAGGTACTTTATAATTTTTGTTGATGACTTTTCTAGAATGATGTGGGTTACATATTTGAGAGAGAAATCTGAAGCATTTGACAAATTCAAGTTATTTAAAGCAAAAGTTGATAATGAATCTGGTTTAAAGATAAAATGTTTGAGATCAGACAGAGGTGGAGAGTTTACATCAGACTTATTTAATACATACTGTGAAGAACATGAAATATATAGACAGACATCACCTCCTAGAACTCCACAACAAAATGGGATTGTAGAGAGAAGAAATAAAACTATATTAGATGCTGCGAGGACTATGTTGCTGGAAGGAAATATGTCACATGTTTATTGGAGAGAAGCAATTTGCACTATTGTGTATACCTTGAAAAAATTACATATCAGAGAAGGTACAAGTAAGACTTCTTATGAATTATGGTTTGATCATACACCTATTGTAAAATATTTTAGAATATTTGGTAGTAAATGTTATATCAAAAGAGATGATGAGATAGGGAAGTTTGATGCTAGAAGTGATGAAGGAATTTTTCTTGGTTATTCTACTAAGAGAAAAGCATATAAATGTTTCAATTTGAGATTGAGGAAGTTGATTGAAAGCACCAATGTGAGGATAGATGAAAAAGTTTCAGATACAGGAAAGAATCTATGACTCTGGTCAGATTACAGAGATGAAAGAGGTTACTATTGAACCTAAAGATGATTGAAAATGAAATTGAATATGAAGTGACTGAAGTTACTGAGACTCCAAAGACTCTAAGGTATGTTAAGAAGAACCATCCCGAAGATCAAATTATTGGTGATGCAAATAAAGGTATGATGACTAGAGCTAGAGTTAGAGATGAAATTTGTTTGATTTCAAAAGTTGAGCCAAAGACTACTAATGAAGCATGTAGAGATGAATATTGGACTAAAGCTATGGAAGAAGAACTTGAACAAATAAAGAAAACCAATACTTGGGAATTGGTTCCAAGGCCTAAGAACAAAAATGTGATAGGTACAAAATGGGTTTTCAGAAATAAGATGGATGAGGAAGGAATAGTGGTAAGAAACAGGGATAGACTGGCATGTAAAGGCTACTCACAACAAGAAGGCATAGACTATGAAGAAAATTTCTCTTGTTGCTAGATTGGAAGCTGTGAGATTATTTCTTTCTTATGCTGCACACAAAGACTTTAAAGTATATTAGATTTTTGTGAAATCAGCATTCTTGAATGGTTATCTAGAAGAAGAAGTTTACATTGAGAAACCTGATGGTTTTTCCTTTGACTGAGGATGGAGAAATGGTTTTTAAGTTGAAGAAAGCACTGTATGGACTGAAACAAGCACCTAGAGCATGGTATGAAAGAATGTACAAGTATTTACTTTGTCTTGGTTTTAGAAAAGGTAATGTAGAAATTAATTTATATTTAAGAACTGATGAAGATGGAATCTTAATCATAGAAGTTTTTGTTGATGATATCATTTTTGGAGGCAATGATAAGATGAGTAAGAAGTTTCCTAAAGAAATGGAAAATGAATTTGAGATGTCAATGATTGGTGAAATTAATTTTTTTCTTGGTTTGGAAATTAAACAGATTAAGAATGGTATTTTTATATCTCAGACCAAGTATCTTAAGGAAATGTTGAAGAAGTTTGGAATGGAAGATTGTAAACCTGTTGGAACACCTATGGTGGCTGGACATAAACTGACTAGTAATGATGAGACTCAAAGTGTAGTTTAGACAAAGCATAGATCTATAATTGGTGGTCTACAATATCTAACTCACGCTAGACTAGATATTACCAATGCAGTTGGTATTGTGGCAAGGTATCAAACAGATCCTAAAGAGACACATCTTGCTGCTGTGAAAAGAATTTTTAGATATTTGAAAGGAACCACAAAATATGGATTATGGTATGAAAAATTAGATGATTTTATTTTACAGGCTTATAATTATGCTGATTGGGTAGGTAATGTGGATGACATAAAGAGTACTACTGGTGGTGCATTTTTCCTTGGGAAAAGGTTGGTTTCTTCGTTGAGCAAGAAGCAAAACTGTATTTCTCAATCTACTGTTGAATTAGAGTATGTTACTGCTGCAATAAATTGCACACAAGTTGTTTGAATGAAACAGATGTTGAAGGACATTGGAATAATTTTTGAAGAACCAGTGGTTATCCATTGTGATAACACCAGCATTGTGAATATGTCGAAGAATCTTGTAATGCATTCAAGACTAAACATATTTCTATTAAGTATCATTTCTTAAGGGAGAAGGTAGCAGTGAAAGAGATTAAACTAGAATATATTAGCACAAAGGAACAGATAGCAGATATATTTAAAAAACATTTTCCAAAAGATGCTTTTGAGTATCACAAAAGCATGCTTGGGGTTAGAGCCCCTCCTTGTGATAACTGATTGATACAAATATTCATCAGTCCAATGGCTTTCAAAGCTATATCATTTTCTAGACTTGATGTATGGATCTACTCCTCAGGGGGAGTGATCAAAGGAACACTAGAGCACATTTGGGTGATCTTGCACCTGGATATTGGCCATGAAGATTTGAAAAATCTATAAAAGATTACATATGAGTTATGACACCCTTTTCCATTTCTTCCAAAGGGGGAAGGAATCTATGTGAAAATCCCTACTATTTTGGGGAGATTTGTGTTGAGGATATTGAGAAGATTGTATTGAGAGGAGAAAGTGTTTTTGAGTTGATTTTGGGTTGATGGATTTTCCCATATGTTTCCATCAATGCCAAAGGGGGAGATTGTTGGATGATATCAGTTTTGGGTACTGATCATGCTCTTGATATTCATGTTTTTTCATTGATGTCAAGATATATTTTTGTGGAGATGACAGACTGGTTACTTGAGTGGCAGAAGTGTATGAACACTGTACAGATGTTTCAGAATGAACGAAGTTTCTTATATGAAGAAGGATGTGTTTTCACCTTATTCCTAAGGTCTCTTGGCTTTATGTTACATATTGAGGATGTTACAGTTGTTTTGGTGAAGACTAGTTTCTGGACTGTAACTGTGATGCTTGGCAGAGCAGGTCTCTTTGTTTCAGGTATATCTTACTCGCAAAGATATTTCTGGTGAAGTGAGCTTGCTGGAGAGCTATAGACATAGTTTGGAATAATGGGTTGAGTTTGATTGGCGTGAGCATTCTGGTGATATTAGTTATGGTGTGTATTTTGGAGGAGACCTATTTGGTGGCCGACTTCAGACATGTAGCATGTAATATGAATTGTGAGCATGGATTGCAGATCTGGGAATATAACTGATGGATTGTAAATGATGTTTACTTGTTATAGGTACTGTGTGTATCTCAGAAAGGGGTTATATAATTATTTGTATATTGGGAAATCCTAATTGGCCAACCTAATTAATTATATGTGTATTAGGAAAGCTTTATAGGCCGACCTGCTAAATTATTGTAAAAGGGTATATATGAGTGATCTTTTATTTTGGAAAGACGTGGTAGCGGAAGAGAAGTGAAATCTGTGAGGCTTATTTGCTACTAGATGTAGAGAAATTTTTTGTGATAAGAATACTTCATTGGAATTGACCAATAAAAAAAATTGCTATCAGACAGTTCACTGGATTGTATATTTTATATATACACTTGTTCAGATTGTGAATCCTTGAGGGTGACTTTAACCTTCTATGGGCAGTGAGCCTGGGTAGTGAGCCTACTACCTTTATTGTCTCCTAAGAGGGAATGTGTACTATAATGTTGTAATAAGCTCCTAATTGGGATAAATATTTTAACAAGGATACTTTACTCTTAGTACATTATTTGTGGGTTCTAATTCCCATTGGGGTTTTACCTTTAATAGGGTTTCCTCAACAATAAGTATTGTGTTTTTGTGTTGGCATTTACTGTGTTATCATTTGCATTGCAGTTTTGGTTTATAAAGCTTAAAGTTTAATAATCTATATCACAACTGATTCCCCCCCTCTCTTAGTTGTCTTGTGGACTATTATTCCTAACAATTCCTAACACTTACTATACGTAGTAATTTTTACATGTGTTGAACATGTAGTTGTATGAGTCATAATTACTAAATTTAGTAAGTTGTCTACAATTAAGACTCTGCAACTGAGTTTTTATACGAAACTCTAAGTCATGATTTGACATACATTTTGAAGATTATTGTAACTATGAAAATCCTTGAGAATTACTACATTTTCTTTTGGTTTTTTCCTTGCATAATTTTACCAAGATTTTCTATGTAAATTATTGTGTTATGTGTAATTGATCTTCTATATATTGTTTCCACACTATTAATTTTTATAATAATTGGTATCAGAGAGAGGTTACTCATGTAGAAGTTTTTTGTTTTGAGAGGTGAACAATGGTAGGAGGTTCTGTAACTAGATTTGAGGTGACCAAATTTGATGGTTCAAATTTTTCTCTATAGAAGATGAAGATTCAAGATTTTTTGGCGAAGCATAGATGTAATAGAGATCTTAAAGGGGTAGCATCAACACCTATAAATATGAGCACTATTGGAAAGTTGACTTCCTGAGGATGCATGAATTTTTTTGTGTTTTCATCATGGCAACAAAGTCATACTAAGTTTCTGTCTAAGATAACTTAGAAGTTAAAATGACTAAGTATGGAAAATAGGACAGACAGAGTTATACATCGATCAACACATCAACGCACATGTGAGAGATCAAATTAGAGTATGTGCATTCAGATATATGTTATATGACATGTGTACGAACTAAGTCTAGACATGCATGGTACAACATGATAGTATAGAGAAGTTACAGACAGATCAGTACACCAACAGTCCAGAAGACAGAGCATGAAAGCCGACTAAGTGTTTTGATCAACATGAATTATTTTGTTATGTAACAACCAAGCACCTTTGATTATATGTTTGTAATAATGTCTTTAGTATTATTGTAAACACGCTTAAGCTGACTTGCTCGAAAGCATTGTGTATTATGTTTTAAGGGCCGACTATAGTCTTGTTTTGGGTCACGTCTATTCAGGTATAAACATATACATATGTAATGTAAGGTTATGTTACAAGTGTCAAATAATATGCATGAAAAAGATATAGAAGAGTAGTATGATGAAGTCAGTATGACATAAAGCTCTTTAAGAGAGTAAGAGCATCAGTGCATACATGGAACTAATCAGACAACAGTGTCATCATAGTAGTTCACTTTTGATATAGTGTATATCAACTATCAGAAGGTTGTAGCCTTCATATTATTGGGAAGTGAGCCTAGGTAGTGAGCCATATACCTTTAACAGGGTTTTGTAATAGACTCCTAACAGGGTCATTGTACTTGGATTGTAAAGACTGCTCCTAACAGGGCAAAGGAACTTTAACAGGTTCACTATACTAGCGCAATATTTGTGGGTACTAATTCCCACTGGGGTTTTCCTCTGATCAAGGTTTCCCTGTAATCATATCATGTGTTATGTGTTCTTGTATTGATCTTCATTGGATGTATGTTTGATTTATGTTTAAGTTGCTGAAATATAATAAATAGACAAACACTGATTTACCCCCCCTCTCAGTGTTTCTAACAATTGGTATCAGAGCTCTAGTCCTCTGAAAGAAATTTTAACCACTTGAGGATATCATGGACTCAGCAGAAGAAAAAAAATTTGAAAAATAATCTTGAAGCAGCTCTTGAAGATCTTGATAGATCTAAAAAAGAAAATGAAGAAGTTAGACTGAAAGTTGATGGATCACAAATGCTTATCAAGAAATTAAGAAAAGATTTAAAAGATTGTTCTACAAGTGATTTAGGGAAAATGGTCAAAAATCTAAATGAAGAGAACATGTCTCTGAAAGATAAAATTGAAAATCTAGATGAACAACTAACTGACAGTCAAATTGCCATTGAAGAAAAGATCAAAGAAAGCAAACAAATAGAAGATGAACTCTTGCAAGAAAACATGAAAGTCTTGGAATTGGAGAACATAAAGAAGAAGATGGAATCTGAATTAATAGAAGCAAAGGATAAGATTGATAAAATGCACTCAAGTTCTGATTCACTTCAATCTCAGCTCAATGCACCGAAGAAAAAAGGTGACACTACTGGTCTTGGATACAGTGTAGCACAAATTGAAATCAATTCATTAGACGAAAGAAAGAAAGCACATGAATCATCTTCACAAGCAAAGAAATTTGAAAATATTACAGAGATTAAAATAGATCCACCTAAAGGAGAAATCAAGCAAGTTAATAGAACTTGCTATGCATGTAATAAACATGGTCATTTGGCAAGAGATTGTAAAAAGGTAAGACCTTTCAATGGTTATTGTTACTCCTGTAATAAGTTTGGTCACAGGGCTATACATTGCAGAACAAATCAAATAAATTAGTCACAACAGAATCAGAGAAGAATGAATCAAAACAACCAGAGAAATCAGCCTCAAAGAAATTTGCAGAACATTACATGTCAGATATGTAACTCCAATGGATACACAAAAAAGAAGTGCAGCATGATGAACAAGGACATCAAACCTCCTATCATTTGTCACACATGTGGAAAGGCTGGACACATCTCAAGGTTCTATAGATCCAGAACTCAAAAGCAAGAGGATCTTAAGAAATCACTATTTGAAGAAGAAGGTGAAGTTAAGTTTGTTCAAGCAAAAGAAGATTCAAGAAAAATTTGTGTTGAAGTAAAGAAGGACAATGATGTTGACAAAGTAGTTGATGCATTCATAGTGGATGCATACTCTATTTCTGGTTGAATAGACCTTCTTGGTCTTAGGGGGAGCTATTCTAGCTCAGAACCCCTGCGCAGCTGGTATACTCACCTCTGAGTATGCACCTATGGATTCATGCTTATGATCACATGATATAGCAGTATGCATACATGCACTATCTATAATGTATTCAGAATCAAGTTTGATATTCTCTGAGAAAACCATGTACGGTTGCAAACATTAAATGCAATAACTTTTATAAAAAGATGTAAGTGTTCGATCATTTTCACATTTTCATTTGAGATCACAAAATTTGAAGAGAATAGGAGCACTGAGCATCAAAGAATAGAAGAATAATAGATTTGGTGGTTAAGAAGCATGGTTGAGAAGTTGAAACGGAACCCTAGCAGTCACACCATTTCACATTTTTGTGAAACCCTATTTAATCAAGTTCTAAGTAAGTATGGTGACTCCAATTGTATTTTACATTACAGAGAGGAAGAGATTTGTATTTAAGAGGCATCCATCTAAATCCATACTAGATGATGTGGAAGGAGCTTTCTCCAAAACTTTGTTAGGTGTCGTTCACATAGAAGACATCCGCGCGTACATTTATTGTAAAAAGAAAACAATTGGAGATAATAGTATAGCCACTCTCATGGCTCTGATTATGAAACTAGATTATTCATTCAAGGATGAATACGCGCACCTCACAGACAACCCTATCTTTGAGTATTCAAATGTGCACGAATTCTATGAACCATAATGGGTTAAAATATTGTTGAGTAGGATCTGTGATGATCTCTTCTGGATTGGTGAAGTCCCCATCCATATTACTGCAAACCTAATCTATGACATGACTAGACTACCCAATATTGGACCAGTTCTACCTATTGGCAAGGATGTCAAGAAACAGGTTGAGAAAGCATGCCTATCCAAAAGTGATAGGCACGATATGACAGTCGATCCTATCAAGGAAAATGACATAAAGCTTCTAACTATGATCCTTGGTTACAAGTTCCAGCATGCAAGAAGATTAAACAGTGTGTCAACAACCACAGTTCTAGCAGCTATAAGGATGGTGAAGGATAACACTCAGTTAAATCTATGTGAGATATTGCGTGGTCAATTGATGGACAAAATTTGAGTTATCAAGCATGACAAGAAAAAAATATTTAGGTTTGGGTCTATGGTCATCTACTTGTACTTCCACATTGTTGGGAAGGTTGCTAATCTTTACCTAGATAGAAGAAAACCTACAATGTCTCAAGTTTCACTAAAAGCTACATTAGAGAGTAGTGCAAAGGATGCTATGGACATGGACATCAAATCTTTCAGGATCAAGATGCAGAAAAGGTCCAGGATACCTGAGAAGATTGTTGAAAAGTATAAGGAAACCATATGCTTCATGGTAGAGACTGAATACACTTGCATGGAGGTAGTTGAGCCCAGAACTAAATGGATTCATCCACTTGGATATGAAGTGGAGGAACATGTATTGGAAATATATGCACAGGTCCTTTGTCGGTGCCTAAAGATCCCAATGAGCCCAGATGGGGCACTTACAGAGAGAAGACTAATGCAGTTGATTCTATATTATATAGTACTGATAACAAAAGAAAAGCATCTAAGATTACATCTAGCATTCTAAGAGTTCATGGAGTCACTCAAGAAGATCTTGACAAAGCCAGAGAAGCCAAGATAGCCAAAGAACTTGAGAAGACTGATGACATCTAGAAGAAGAAGAAAGTAGAGAGCACCTCTGCACCCTCTACCACCATTGACCTAGACTCATCTCCACCTTCTATACCAAGAAAAGAGTCTAGAGGAAGGAAGAAAGCACCAAAAAATCACCCATCCTCAAGGAACACACGGAGCATAGCAAGAAACACTCAAGCTCCTCCTAAGGTAGGATTTAGACCTAGTCTAAATGTCTTGAAGAACAAGATTTTTAATGAAGGGAGATTAGACACACTTGATAAGGTCTATGACAAGTATCAAGAGATTGATAAAACTAAGATACACTCTATGATCATCTCTCATATGATTAATTTTAAGAAGTCAGTTCTTGAAATTAAGATGGTGATACCTGATAAGCTATGGAACATACTAGAAATCATGAAGAGACATGCAATTGAGGAAGACATGAGGATAAGAGAAGAAACATTGGATAATCTTCTCCCTGTATGCTCACATGATGAGAAGGCAATTCTATTAGATCTGGTAAAGCCTCATCTCAGAACCAAGACAAGGAGTCTACAGATTATGAACAAAGTGTATTAGCAGATAGGAAAAGAAACTGAAAAGGAATTTTCACAAGTATTTATGGATAGACACATGTATTCATCAATGACACCTACAACAAAGGTAACTCTAGCTCCTCCCAAACAGGTTATAGAACTAGTGATTTAGAGAGCACATATGATAGGTCCATAGGTTTCAGCACCCTCAGTGACAATAACTTCTGATATAACAAAAGAGTCAAAAGGTACTATAGTGGTTGACAGTATCAAGATATCCATGACAAAATTTGACAAAGACATGAAAAAAGTTGATAAATCATTCGAAGCACTGAAGAGATGTGCACTGATGATACATCTATACAACAAGATGAAGGTCCCTCCAATGATCCAATAGACTTGAATGAAGAAAAAGATACTCAAGACAATGAGACACCAGTCAAGGACATACTAGTAAAGAGTGAATGCATGGATACCAGTCAAAACACTATATTCACTCCATCTACTTTACCATCTACTTCATTGTTGTCAATGTTAACTCATGATTCAACAATTCTAGATGCATGGGGAGAAGAGGACTTAATGAATATCATCGTGCTACCTATGGAAAAGGCAAAATAAAAATAGGTTACGAGGAACCCTCTTTTCTTGGAATTAGTTAACATTCTAAATGATTTAGTACCTACAGACAAGAAAGTATCCAAGATTCAATCAGTTGAAGATGTCGAAAGTATTCTAAAAGGATTCAAAACACACTTTATAGACCTAGTAGACTCTGCTACTAGAATTGCAGAAGATGAATATAAAAAGGAGAGATTGCATGAATTGGTAAAGAGCTTTACTTTAGACTGAAAATATTTAAAGATTGGGAAATCTATATTGAAAGATTGGGCAGCCAAAGGTAAGAATGTTATAGAAAACTACATGGACAGAGTGAAGTTCACCTCTGAACATATCAAGAAGATAAAAGAGGCTAAGATCATGGTGGACACTATCAGAAAATCAGTTGAGACATCTACCCAAGACATGAACATATGTAGCAATGTCTATCAAGGTCAGTTGGATGAAATTGAAAAGGTGAAGTTGGAGATCAGCAAGATAAGAGTCAGACAAAATCAATTGAGAAATGCACTTGCGCCCTCTCTAGCAGTTCTAAATGAGAACATCAAATAGATTGATGCCACCATTGTGACATATGATCAAGGTCCTTGCATGGATTTGATGAAGATAGAGAAGCTGACATATGACTTATGCTCGCATCTTCAAACAGTTGATGTAATGAAGGTATTCTGGCATAAAGAGATCCAATCTCTTCAGATTGTGTACCTAGATGTCTACATGGAGTAAGTATCTAGTGACTTACAGCTTTGTACACTTTTTCCATTAATGTCAAAGGGGGAGTAATGTATATAGAAAATTGGTATATATATGGGGAGAAATATATATATATATATATATATATATATATATATATATATATATATATATATATACAGTTATTTTTTGTGCTAAGTCATTTTGAGTAACTTGGCCACATTCCTTTGTTGCCATTAATGACAAAGGGGGAGATTATTGGCAAGTTGACTTCCTGAGGATGCATGACTTGTTTTGTGTTGTCATCATGGAAACAAATTCATACTATGTTTCTGTCTAAGATAACTTAGAAGTTAAAATGACTAAGTATGGAAAATAGGACATACAGAGTTATACATCGATCAAAACATTAGTGTACTTGCAAGAGATCAAATCAGAGTATGCACATTCATATATATGTTCTATGACATGTGTATGTACTAAGTCCAGACATGCATGATATGTCATGATAGTACAGAGAAATTACAGACAGATCAGTACACCAGCAGTCCAGAAGACAGAGCATGAAAGCCAACTAAGTGTTTTGATCAACGTGAATTATTTTTTTATGTAATGGCCAAGTGCCTTTGATTATATGTTTGTAATAATTTCTTTAGTATTATTGTAAACAAACTTAAGCCAACTTTCTCGGAAGTGTTGTGTATTATGTTTTTAGGGCCGACTATAGTCTTGTTTTGGGTCGCGTCTATTTGGGTATAAACATATAAGTATGTAATGTAAAGTTATGTTACACATGTCAAATAATATGCATGAGAAAGATATAGAAGAGTAGTATGATGAAATCAGTATGAGATAAATCTCTTTAAGAGAGTAAGAGCATCAACGCATACATGGAATTGATCAGACAACAGTTTCATCATAGCAGTTCACTTTTGATATAGTGTATATCAACTATCAGAAGGTTGTAGCCTTCATCTTATTGGGCAGTGAGCCTAGGAAGTGAGACATATACCTTTAACAAGGTTTTGTAATAGACTCCTAATAGGGTCTAAGACTCCAAACAGGGTCATTGTACTTGGATTGTAAAGACTGCTCCTAACAGGGAAAAGGAACTTTAACAGGTTCACTATACTAGTGCAATATTTGTGGATACTAATTCCCACCGGGGTTTTCCTCTGATCAAGGTTTCCCTGTAATCATATCATGTGTTATGTGTTTTTGTATTGAGCTTCATTAGATGTATGTTTGATTTATGTTTAAGTTGCTGAAATATAATAAATAGACAAACACTGATTCACCCCCCCTCTCAGTGTTCCTAACAAGCACAACATATTGGAATATTATGGATAGCACAACTGAAGAAACAATCCAATAATCTATAGCAGATTCAGTTTTGTTCAATGTTGGAGATGATAAATCTGCTCATGACTTCTGGAATATGCTTGCAAAGTTGAATGAGATGAAATCACCAGAAAACAAAATTAGCTTATGAAGGAAATTGTATAATTTGAGGACGTGTGACAATTGATCAGTCACAGATCATTTGAATGATTTTAACACATTGGCAATAATGTTACTATGCTCCTTTCCTAAAAGTTGGGATCAACTGATTATGGCTCTCAATAATTATGTACTGAGTAGGAAGTTGGTTTTTGAAGATGTGGTAGCTACTTTAATCTCTGAGAATTCAAGGAAAAAGACATCTCAAGGATCTTCTTCAAATGAATCCCTAGTTGCTAGAGGTAGAACTCAAGAAAGAACCAATATTTAGCATGGACAAACTAGGTCCAAATCTAAGGGGAAAAAAAGAAGTTTTGAAACTATTGGTTCTTTTTCTTTCTGATCCTTTTATATCTACGATTGAGATATATTCCTCTATATTCCCAAACAATGACTCAAAAAGAAAAAGAAAAAAATGTTCAACAAGGTTTTAAAAACCTTCTACACTTTGAGCTCAACAGACTCAGGTGGGTATTACCTATCTTCTACCTTTAATATTCAATAGTATTAAAAATAGGAAGGCATAGTGGATGCAAGATAAAACATGTAAATGGTAATATATTTTATAAAGTTTGATGGGAACAACACATTCTAGTATTCCATGCCAGTGCCCTATCAAGTGGGTATGGAGTCACTCTAAATGAAAAGACTCTCAACAACAACATACATCAAATGTAAAACCTGTAAATGATCACTGAACTTGACTATGCCTACTCAATTCACACTCTTGAAAGAAAATATAATCATCCAATTTATTACAATCCTTTACTCACTGAAACCACTTTAAGGAATTTAATTCTATCTGAAAGAAACCTTAAACCAGTTAGACCCTCTGCCTTACAGAGTGATGGATTGAGATGTCCTTAACAACCAATCCAATGAATACAAGAACTGAAAAAAGACATTACTCATTAAGATCACACAAATAACATAAATTTATAGACATATATTATGCTAAAACATCTTAAACATTTAAATTCAGAGCCAAAGAGACCCCTAATAATCTTAATCTTAATATGCATAGCTTACAATATTTATGTGGCATAAAATCCCATCCTTAAAAAAGAGCTATAAAACTCTAATTATACCAATCAGACATCACAAGCTTGGACTTCCTTAAGGAAAAAGGAACCCTAAAAAATAGCCACCAAAACTTGGGAACCAAGGCAACATTAAGGCAGAAAAGATAGGAATATGACTAAGGGTTACAAAATATTTGCAAATATGATTAGAAACCCAAGCCATCACCTTGCAACATAAATGAAACCATAGTCATCAAAATTTTATCCCTTCATCATTCGACGACTGTATAAATGCAAACCAAAAGATCAGATTCATCCATCTACCTTCCTACAACATGAAATGTAGAGCCACCACCACAAAAACCTCTTCAAACATTTAAAAAATTAAATAACACTTGTTCCAATGGTCACCCCTGGTGCGGAAACCCCATTGATGACCCATATCACAATCCTATTTATCTTTAAAATGTGATCATTGGTCTCCCTTTAAAATACCAAGGCACAAAGAAAAAGAATTAATTAAGTCTTGTCAACCATCCCACACCTCCATGTGGCACGCCTACATTAGCCCTGAGAACACATTCCACTTTCCTCATCAAAATGGACAAGTGTTAATCAGGTGTGATGTCACTATGAATATAAAAAGTGCATCTTTTGATCAAGGCATCATCGCGACCATTTGATTAACTTGAATTTGATCTGATTTTACCTTCTCACATCTTGCCAGACCCATGATCTCAATGAATATGTGTCAATTAGGTGTGATCCCACAATGAGTAAACAATCATTCATCTTTATTTAGTGGCATCACACCAACCATGTGATCTAAATATATCTTCTCACTACTTTATCTTTCTTTAGCCTAGCCAAGTCCCACCACTTACCATGTGTCACACAGGCATGATACCTTGAAGAATGTCCTTCTCAAAGATTTCAATCACGGGATTGCACCCATCGTTGGATTAAATCTAATCTGATCGACACTTTGTAATAAATAAAATACCACAAGAAACCTTAGACTTTAGGAAATATTAATATAATGGCCTCACTGGGATTTAGGACTTAAAAAGGAATGGCCTCCTATACAACGACTTACGACACATAGGTTAAAGTGACTTAAGTGGCCCAAAAAGGTAATGCAAGAACACAAAAGGCATGAGAGACTTAGGGTTTTATCCAAAAATGAAATAAGGGTTGGACCAAAATTCAATAAGGGCTTAGTAACAAAAAAATAATTTGCATTCCTAATAGTGGCTCCAACTAAGGAAGGTTGATCACATGATCAACACTAGAACACCAATACTCTAGGATGTAGACCAAAAATCACACCAAAACCCTAAAAATGTATATATATATATATATATATATATATATATATATATATATTACTATGCATGAAAAGTGAACTATGAGAAAAAAAGCTTCAGATAATGTCTATGCACTGGAAAGTCCTACACTTTACCAATAGGAATTCGCAAGAAATAAGACTCCTTCCCATGTATATCCTGCACAATAAATGGTCCCAACCATAAGGACTCAAATTTTCCATGCTTCACTCTGTCTTCCGATCTTGCATTCCATTGGAGCACCATTTCATTTACATGAAATTACCTTTCTGACGCTCTCTTGTCAAATAGATACTTGTACTGTTGTTGGATCTTCTGATTGTGTAGTTGTGCTTCACTTCTAACCTTATCCAATTCCACCAACTGCAACATTTTTTTTCTACATTAGATCTATCACTTATATGTCTTCATATTGGAAGAAATTGTAGACTGACAATTTAAATTATTCAATGGTAATCTAGCTTGTGTCCCATAAACCATCTCAAAAGAGGACACACCTATAGCTCTTTTTACTGTTATTCTGTCAGCCCACAAAGCTAACTTAAGCTTTGAATTCCAAGACCTTTTGTTCTTCTCTAATGTCTTCTTGATAATCTTCATAATAGTCTTTTTACTGGATTCTTCTTGTCCATTTTCTTGTGGATGATATGGTGAAGAGTATGAAACCATTATACCATACTATTCACAAAACTCCTTAAATTCTTTAGACCTAAAGCACATAGAATTATCCATAACTAGCTTTCTTGGCACACCAAACCTGGTCAAGATGTTTTATGTTAGAAAATCAATGACAACCCTATTGTTTTCCCTCTTTGTTGGTATAGCCTCAACCCATTTTGTGAAATAGTCAGTGGAAACAAGGATCCAACTGTGACCCCCACTAATCTTTTTCAAAAACTCTCCAATAAAATTAAAGCCCCATTGGGTAAAAGGAACCTCAACTGAAATTGGATTCAAAGGAAAATCCCCTTAATACATTAGCTTATTTGAAAACTTCTGACAAGTTTCACATTTATGAACAAACTAATATGTGTCCTTGAATAAACAAGGCCAATCAAAACCAACTCTAAGTATCTTATGTGCAGTTGTCTTGGAAGAATAATGCCCTCTACATACAACACTATGTGTTTCTTTTAACACTTTCTCAGAATGAGTCCTATCTTAAAAAAAAAAGAGAACTCCATCTCTATTTTTCCAATATAAATCTCCTTGAATTAACATATATTTTTTAGCCTAAAGTCTGAGAGTCCTCCTTTGATTTTTCTATCATATTATCAGGAGATATTGCATTCTTAAAAAAATATACATCATTAGTATACCAAGGTTTCATATCAATGCTAGTTTTCATTAGATGTGTTTGCACATTATTTACTTATATTTTTATCTATCATGAGATTTTCTATCCCCAATCCTCTAACCAATTTGGTAATCTGGATCTCCAAATCAAATTCTTGTATTTTATTAATCCATCTACACCTCTTACCAGTAACCTCATTTTGTGAAATAATATCCTTAATAGCAGGATGAGGTACATAAGTGATTAGTTTGGCACATACCAAATAAGGCCTAAAAGCCTTAAGTGCCTTAACTAAGGCATAAGTTTGTTTTTCCATAATTTCATGATTTAATTCTACTGTCTGCAAAGAATTGCTAAAAAATGCAATAGGATGTTCAAATCCTTCCTTGTCCTTCTATAAGTAGCACTACAACAATAGTATGTAATGAAGCAAATGAGAAAAGAGAAAATGGCAACTCATAGTTAGGATACTTCAAAATTGGTGCTTCTTGAATATCCAACTTGATCTTCTCAAAAGCTTGTTGAGCCTCTTTATCCCAGCCATACTTAACACCTTTCTTCAGAAACTTGGCAATAGGTTTTACAATCTCTACAAAATTTACAATAAACCTTCTCAAAAAATTTATCTTTCCTAGGAAAGATTGTACCACCTTAATTTTTTTAGGAGGAATCAACTTACTGATGGCTTCAATCCTCTCTGGATCAATTCTCGCTACTTCTTTGGACACTATATGCCCTAGAAAGTTCCCTTCTAAAACAACAAAGTGACACTTCTTTGGATTAAGAGACACTCCAAACTCCAAATCCTTACCAAAAAAATTATCTAGATGCTTGCAATGGTCCTCAACTTTCTTTGAGTATGCAGTGAGATCATCATGATAAAAAACCATGATTACATTTATGAACTCCTTTAAAGCAACATCGATTTCTCTCTGAAAAGTGGTCCCTACATTCATGAGACCAAAAGGCATTCTTACATAAATGTAAGTCCCCCATAAGGTAGTAAAAGTTGTCTTGGACTTCTCTAACTCATTTACCAAACCTAATTGTAACCTAAAAACCCATCCATCATGGATAAATGATCACATCTTGTAACTCTTTGCAACATGGCCTCCATATTAGGAAAGGAATAATTGTCCTTGAGTGATGCTACATTTTAGGTTCTTGAAGTCAACAAAAAGTCTGTTGTCTTCATTATTTTTTATGACTGGTACAAGATTAAACACCCAAGATGAATGCCTAATTGGTTTTATAATCTTAGCCTTCCTGAGTTTCATTAACTCCTCTTGTATTTGTGGTGCTAACAATGGATTAATTGGTCTTTTCTTCTATCTAAAGGGTTTCACATTGGGCCTTAGATTAATCTCGTGCTATAATAAGTCTTCTTTGTAGGCCTTAATATCCTCATATGACCAAGAAACGCCATGCTTGTATTTCTTCAACAAACTGATCAAATTTTCTTTGATGTGTGGTGTTGGCGGGGGGGGGGGGGTAAATTCTTCCCAATTTATACCATTTTAGGGATTTCCTTTGACCCTAAATTTATCCCCTCAACACTCTCCATTTTAACATCAGGCCTTTTATATAAGTGACTATCATTTTCATTGAACATGCCCTCAAGTTCAACCAAACCCCTAGGTATTACATTTGTTGGAAATTTGACAAACTCCATCCCAAAGATAGTTTTCTTATCATCTATGATTTCAACTAGAGAACTACAATCAATTCTCTTGCCCTCATAACTATCCACACATTGAATGAACCTGAGAATATCACTATCATCCTCAAAGACTTACCAATTACACACATTGTCAAGAGCAACAAGCTTGATCTTAGTTTCAATGGTAGAAATCCCAACCAAAGTTATATCATCATTTTTATGGCTAAACTTTCCAGGAAATCGGCCATAATGTTCTTGGATCTTTCTATCCATTCAATTGAGAAAGCATAAAAAAATTCTATCTTATCCCAAACTTTATGCTTGTATAATTTTAATCTATCATTTTTAACAAAATACATGGATCTAATTTGGGAAACTACTAACCCTGAGTCCCTAAACACTCTTAACAACTTTATCCCATGTTTTATTGCAAGCTCTAAGCCTAACAATAATGCCTCATTTTTTGCAGTGTTCTTTGTACATTGGAAAGCTAAGAGGAAAGAATAACTAAACATTTTACCTGATGGGGAAATAAAAAATACACCAGCTCTAGATCCTTCCTTGGAGCATGCACCATGAAAGTAAATTTTCCATATCCCATCATGATATGATTTTAATTCATCCACCATTGGGTCTTCATTCTCAACTCTGGACCTATCTTGCTCAATTCGGAATTTTTTCATGTCAACATTTATGAAACAATTTAGCACCTTTGGATCCCTTCTCTCAATTATCATTGGAGCACGTGACTCCCTATATAACTTAACATCATTCAAATTTATAGGGATAGTAGCATAAGATAGGTCCAAGTGCACATGTGCCCCAACAACTGTTGCCCACTACCTAGATAACAACATACCATAATGAGGTTGTGTATCAACCACAACAACATCCATCTTAAAAGTAGCCTCTGGAAAATCAATAATCTTGACCTTAATACCCTTCAAAGTTCCCACCACAAGTACCTCTCTGTTATCCATAGAAAAAGATCTTCCAAAAGATGTATCAACTTTTAAGCCCAACTCCTTCATAACACCATAAGGCATTACATTTGCTGCAACACCTAAATCTATCATACAATTTTTTATTAATTGGTCATTTACAAGAAAATTCACATAAAAAGGGTCTACCTGAGAAGGTTCATGAGTAATAATGTTCCCCACATAAATTCTAGGAGCTTCCTTCTCCTCATGTTTTTTTTTTCTTGATGGTCTTTGTAATAGGAAAAACATCATCAAGTATACTTTTAAGTAAAGAGAAGACAACCTCTCTATGCTCCTTTATCTTCAACATCTCAATCAAATGCACTGACACCTTCATTTGAGATAATGTATGCTTCATTTCGAAAGTTGGAAAAACAAGGACACCCTCACTGGAAGCTTTACCCTTGTTCTCCCTGGATTTCCCTATTTTATGATCAGTAATGGGGGTACTCTTTCTTGGATCCAGAATATTATCTTTATTTTAAATTGAGGCTTCATGTGAATTTTATTTTATAAACAATGAACCAAGATTTCCTTGATCCTTATCTACTTTCCTATTTCTTAAATTTTAAGTGCTTCTAGCTTGAGAAATTGCAACAATAGTGAGAGATCTATTTCTTCATCACTAGGTCTTCTTAATTGAACATGTTCATCCTTTGCATTAGCAAAATTGATAGTATGATGCATAACATAATATGGTTTATCACTCTCTTATCTAGTATATGTCATGAACATAATTATTTGAGGTCCCTCCTCCTCCTGATCACTTTTTTCATCCTCATTCTTAGTTGATCTTGCTAAAGCTTGTGCAACCACACATTTGAAAGGAGAATGTGGCATATTGCAGGACACACCAAAAAGCATTCTCTATATTGTGTGTATTTTTCCCCTTCAATTGGCCAGGAGTTTCTCCATTGTTTGCAACACTTGGTCCTCCTAGTACAGGTTCACCATCCCTCCAATTTTTCTTATAGGGCATGTCCTATAATCTATAAGGCCTATCAGACCTCTGAAAATGTTGTCTTTTATTCTGAAAACCCCTTTCATTCTTGTGCACCTTAGCAGTAAGGTCTTTAATTGCAGTAACCGGTTTTTTAAATCTATCAACTTTGTCCTCTTCTTTGGGAAATCTATTAGGTTGACCCTTAGGATATTTCCATAATCTACCATCATCTCTCTTCCTAATTTTACCTGAAGCCCTTCTATTACTTTCTATACTAACTTCCATCTTGTAAGTGTGTGTGTATATTTGTGCACTTGATATCTGCAACACAACACTTCAATAAGTCATTCTGTTAGTGAAAAACAAGGGTTAATGAGCATATAAACCATAACATCGACTTATTGCTTTCTAACTAGGATGAGTGTAGCATGTAACATAAAAGCCCTCAGATTATGCTAAATACCAGTGACATAAACAACCTAGCATGAAAG
>MU223937.1:993904-1018298 GCA_018584345.1 Thuja plicata | reverse complement strand
TATATATATATATATATATATATATATATATCTGATGCAGCTTCCTGATTCTAACATGTTTCATGAGTTCCCTTTGCTTTCATAGATGTGATAAATGTACTTTGCACATGTGATGATATCTTGGTCTTTCCATGAGTTAGATGTGTAGATGATAACATCATTTTATGATTGGATGTGATGACTCAATATTGATATAAATATGTTTTAAATGTATGGATGTATTTAGGATGAAAAAGTAAAAATGCAATACATGGATTCTTTATTGTTGTATTTTCTGTTGCTTCTTTTCAATGAATGAAAAATGTATGCCATGGATGTGCAACGATATTTGATATTGATAATATTTATGATGTTATTAACTTGGTTTTGAGAAGAAGATAGAAATCATTTTTGAGCTCAAAATTCCTTATGTTTTTATGTATCATGCAATCTCTAAATGCAGCTATATGCGGACTCTTAGGACTTTGTCACTGGTATGCAAATGTATAGATTTTTATCATCTTTGGGCATTGTTCAGAATGGATACCACCTAATAGTACAACCATCACAATACCCGCTGATATTATGAAAGTATGAATACTATGGTTTATTGAAATGTCAGAAATAGACTTAGGCATCAAGGCATAGAAGCCAGGATAACAAAATAGTCACCTTCCTTTTAATATACCAGATTCTGATTAAGGCCAGATATTGGACCCGCAATGACCTTGAAAATTCATATCCTTGGGTACATTTATGATTCGTATACCTTAGTGAGAACCTGGATCAGAAAATAGACAAGGAAATTGTTTCAATCTCACCGTAGTTTGCACATAACAAAGATTGAGATATATGCAGCTATCTACCCATAGTGGCAGCTCTTACCATAAACATCCAAGTCAGGTGAAATTTATAGGATCATTTGGAATAATCACCATACACATAAATTCAAGAAAACATTATGTCCCCTATCTTTGCGACTCTTTGTCTTTGTGCAGACATCATTGAGTAACTAAGAAGACATAATAAATCATCAATTGTGAATCAATCAAATAAAATTTATAATTACTTAGATGCCCCTTAGTAGAAAACATCATCAGGACATAAAAAGAATCATAATAAAACTAATAACAAATTATGTGTTTAAGTAGTACTTGTTCGTTCATTTGTCAAACACAGTAAAGATTCATCAATCAGAAAAGAACTATTGTGTCTGGTGTCTATGCATTGGTAGGATAATCCGTTCATGTTTGTGATCCAATATAGTCCTGTAGGAACTCTATTAATGTAAATTTAATGTCTAGATATGTGATGTTTGAAAAGACACCCTTGTTTTGGAAAGTGACATTATTTTGCATGTATCAAGAAATATTATGTTCATGAGGAAAACCATCCTAGAGTGACCTAGCAACCACAACCTACTATGCCATAAAAGATTCCCCTAGTGCAGAATGACTTATTCCTAAGATGTAAATGTAGACAAATCCCAAGAGAGGATAAGATAGCCATTTAGGAAATGAAGTCAATGTATGAGCACATTTCTTTGGGTTGAGCCTGAGTTGGAACTATTCCATCTGATCCAAGATCTTTTGTAGGTCAGCAATGTGAGTACCTCTCTCTTTGGATTTAGCCAATGTGTCATCTACATAGTCCTCCATGTTCTTGTGCATCATGTCATGGAATATTGTTGTCATGGCTCTTTGATATGTTGCACCGACATTCTTTAACCCGAAAGGCATGACATTCTAGCAAAAGGTGCCCTGTGTGTATGTGAATGTAGTTTTCTTTTGATCCCCAGGGGTGATTTTGTTTTGATTATAGCCTAAGAATCCATCCATTAATGAATACATCTGAAAGCCTGATGTAAGGTCTATGATCATGTCAATGTTTGGTAGAGGGAAGTCATCCTTCGAACATGCTTTGTTCAAGTATCTGAACTTTGTATAGATCCTGATAGATTTATTGGATTTAGACACGACGGCCACATTGGAGATCCATCCCGCAAAGGAAATGACTCATATAAATCAAGCTTTTAACAAATTTTCTAGCTTGACTTTTACCAATAATGCTACATGAGGTGCATCTTTCTATGTTTTTGTTTGACAGGCTTGATCCCGAGAGCTATACATAAGTGGTGCATGATTAGATTAGGATCTACCCCTGGCATATCAATATAGGACCATGCAAAGTTAATCTTCTTCCCTTTCAGGAACTCTATGAACTGTACCTTCTCTTCTTCTGATAAAGATTGTTCAAGGTGTACTGTTTGAGGATTTTTGACAGTGCCCAAATTTACTGGTTGCATTGGTTCAATCAGTACTGAAGACCTTTCCTGAAAGTGTTCAGGGAGGATATCAAGAGTCTTATTCTTTGGTGCCTCTGAGAGGTTTTCACCACTGGATATGTCCTTTTTCTTTACTATTTTGGGATATGATATTGCCACAGAGTGGTTTTCACCATCAGTCCACTTTTTCTTTTTATTTTTCAATTTTTGACTAAGAAACCTAATATTATCTTGTGACATGTTATTGCTCCTTGCATTGGTGGAAGAAGGGTAAGGTTCACAAGCATTGAGATAAAAAGATAAGGTGTGGTCATTGGGAAATTTGAGGATAGGTGTAGGATTTGTTTTAGTCCAATCAATTAGTTCTTGAAGTACTAATGTCAATGAGTCAGATTCTAGGAAGGAAAGCATCATATTAGCATCAAGACCATTAACCAACATGACACGATCTATTAAGTTAATTTCCTCAATATTTAGATCAATAAGAGTGAGATCATCATAAAAAGGGTCATTTTCAGTGATATGTGGACCAAACTCTAGCAACTTGTCATTAGAAATCTCATCACCATCTCTCCGTAAGTGGAGGCTTCTTTCTTGTAGCCTATGAAATTCTTCTAGACTTATGTATTCACTAGTGTCTCCATCAATGATCAAGGGAAGAAACTCCTCTTCTACTTCAGGAGGATCAGTATCATTGGGAGGAGTGTTAGATTGCTTACTAGGAGCTAAGGGAGCCACAGACATGTGAATTGTATCTATTCCAATATCTTTAGTGGCGATAGATAGCTCTTCCCATTCATAGTCATGAGAGTTTGTGACATCATCATTGGACCTGTTTAAGTATTCAACAATGGTTATCTGATGTACCTGGTTAGCTGCCGGTAGATCAAAGTTGGGTAGATCAAGGACATGTGAAATTGTGACCAATTGCCCCCAGTTAGGATGTAAATCATATTGTTGGGGTGTCTCTTGAGTAATTTTTTCTATGGTGTCTCCTACCTCTTGAATGGGAAGTGGTGCTAGTAAAGGGGTGTGAAGATCTTGTGGTACCTCGAAACTGGGCACATAGAATTCTCCTTGGTAGTTGGGGTCCTGTGTGCCAACATGTAACAATCTATCATAGGACCATTTCTCTAGCTCATCTATTTCATCACTCCCTTTATCTGAGCGTGGACTCTCTTTTGAAGTGGGTTTATTAGTTTTAGTATTAAAACCCAGTACTATTTTATCTCTGGTATTTCGGAACCCCATGGGAATAGGTTCAATAAGCCCTCATCTTGTGTCATTTAGAGGTCCTTTTCCTTTGTGTCCCATCTGTTTGAGGAAATCATATCCCTTTCCATACTATTCTGGGAATATCTTCACATGTTTGACCTCAGCCTCCACCGGTTCTCCTTTATAAAGCAAGTCCAAGACTGCCTGTTCTTCTATGTTATTTGAAGAAGATGTGGATGCTTTACCATACCAGTTGCTTTGTGTACTTTTGGATCTTTGGAAGTTGTAGGTGTGAATGTCGATGAAGGTTTTCCATAGGATATTGGTGACACTAGAAGTTCTTTCAGGGAGGGAGTCAGGTCTAGCTTGTACTCTCCCATACCTATTTCTTCAAGTTTTAAGGTTTTGCCACCAAAACTCTTCAAAACCATGTCCTTGGTAGTTTCAAGATTAACTACATCCATAGCCTCTTTGTTGTGTGGGATCTACCTACTTTGATATTGTTGCAAGTGTAGTTAGTGTCTGTGGGAATCATCACCTCCACCCCATTATGTGGGAATTTTATGCATTGGTGGTAAGTGGACGATACAATTTGCATCTCATGAATCCATGGTCTCCCTAGTAGGATATTGTAGGCCAATGGTAGATCCAGAACTTGACATATGACATTCCTCTCAATCGATGTGACTCTGATAGGTAGAATAATAAGACCTTGGGAGGATCTTTCTTCCTCATCATAATCTTTGATGGTTATCTTTCTTCTAGAGTTAATTTTTTGTTTTGAGAGACCTAGTTTCTTGATTAGATCCAGTCTACAGATATTCAATCCCGCGCCTCCATCTACCAACACACATCTAACATAGGATTTATGAATAAGGACTTCAATATGGAGGGGTTGATTATGTGGATGTGTTAATGACTTATCATCCTCTTTAGAAAAGGAGAGGTAATGTGGCATTGAGATGTGATTGAACATAATTTGGAACTTGTCTATATCAATATCTTTTGGAACATTAGCAGTGTGTAGAGCTTGTTCTAGGATTTCTGTATGTACCGTGGATATCTTGAGCAACTGGAAAATGGAAATTTTGGCAGAGGTTCATTGCAATTGGTCTAAAAAGTCACATTTTTCTCCAAGAATAATGAACATGTGTCTTGCTGCTGTTTTAGGAATAGTTACAATAGGAACCTTGGATGTTGATGTTGATGTCAATTCTGGATGTCCTTTGATTGTAACCTATGCTTGACTCCATGTTACAACATTTGAGTGGAATGAGACACCTTTGATTGTGACCACATTGATGGATTTGGTTTTAATGTCAAGTATATTAATCACATTGTCATTTTTGGAATAGGTGTAGTTTACCTCATTACTCTTCCCTTTAGATGTCTCTCCTTGATTGTAATTAGGAAAGGGTTTGTTGAATTCTGTATGATCTTCATTGGTAGTATGTATGTCTACTTTGATCTTACCTCTTTTGATGAGGTCTTGGTTGACATGCTTGAGCTTGAGGAAATTATTAGTCTTGTGTCCCTTGTTTTTGTGGAAGACACAATAGGAATTATCATCCCACCACCTAGGTTTGACCATTGGTTCCCACGGTTTAAAATCGGGAATTGTAAGAACTTTGTTATCCAACACTATTTTTAGAAAAGTCTCAAGAGGCTCTCCCAAAGGAGTGAATGTTCTTTGGGGTTTTGACATTCATGTCTGACCCTTGCTATTATCATTGTTTGCTTTGGGTATGAGAGTTGTTACCTTAGCATCCTTGCTTGCTTGTATACCATTAGTTAGATTGAATACCTTAGGTTTAGGATTAATGTAAGAGGCATCAACCTCTGCATCATTAACAACATTTTTGTTTTGTTTCCACCATTTAGGCTTGGAGTTGGATTTGTTGGTCTTGTTTTTGTTTTGAAGGGTGATCTCTCCCCTTTTGACCACAACTTCCTCAATACGTAGGGCATTTTTAATCATCCTGTCGAAACTAGGAGAGTCTTGCATTTGTAGAGCATAGTTCAATTTAGGAACTAGATCATTAACAAAGACCTCCATCTTCTCTATTTCGGCAATGGCCCTTGAATATCATGCAAAAATCTTCCTCCATCTTTGTAGGAAGTGTGTGAATGGTTCTCCAGTTTGTTTTTTGGTGTTATATAAGTCCATCATAGTTACATCATGTTGGATGTTGTAGGAGTAATGTTGAATGAACCATTGGATTATCTCCTCAAATGTTTTGACCTTAGGGTTCAGTTTTGAGAACCACTCCATGGCATTTCCCCCTAAACTTCCTGGAAATAGCCGCATGAGGTATGTAGGTTCATGCATGTACTCGATGCTTAGAGAACAGAATTCCCTCACATGGTCATGTGGGGCAGTCTCTCCCATGTACTTGTCATACTTTGGTCTTGCAACATTGGGAGGAAATGGGACCATCATAATACTCTTATCAAAAGGAAATGGACAAATGGCGTCCAAAGAGTATTGTGTTTTGGGCTTCTCTTTCTCTTGTTTGAGATTTATAGGCTCTGTTTGCATTGAATTGAGTTGTTTGGTGAGAATAGATATTAGATTTGGTAATTCCTTTTCCTTGAGATTTACCACATCATAATCTTTGGGTAATTTGACACCGGTGGACGCTAGATGGAGGAAATACTTTTCTTTATTGTCATCAATTATCCGTTCCAAAATCTTGTGGAACCTCTTACTCTGTTTAAGTTTTTCGTACTCATCTTTGGGGATCTCTCCTTCACTATCTGATCTAAATAGGTTATGTTAAAATTTGGGTCCTTCCTCTTCATCCGTATCTTTGGGCTTTTTACCATTGTTATACTCCTCAAAAACCTCACTCCATCTGCGAGTGTCGCTATCCATTTGAGGGGAGTCTAGATTGAGTAGGGAACTATGAGAAGTTTCTCCTTGAAAGTGTGGTCTTTTAAGAGGAACTTTTGATCCTTTAGACGTGTACTTGTTGCATCTTGTGTTAACCATGAAGTTGTTTCTCAACTTTTGTCAAAATTTTCCCAATAATGTAAGTGAGGATTTCAGATCGTTCAAGTGGGCGTGTCTAGGTAAAAGTAACTATTTGTAGTGGATGTAAATGATTCTAGCATTAGAGGGTTAGAATGTCCTGATAGTGAGCTGGGAACCAAGTTATTGGTAGAAAGTGGGTAGACCACACATAATGAACTGATCATGAAAGACTGACTAAACATGCAAGGTGGACATTTTGAAAGAGTTTTGAAATTTCTACAGGGAGACTAGAAAAGACAACTGGAGCCAGTTAAAGAGACAAAAGGGTATCCTAATCAACTAAAAATTTCTAAGAAAAAATTCTACAAGTACCTACTGTCCTAAATGCGAGCTCCCAGATGTGAGCCTCTGATGATACTAGATGCGAGCATAGAATCTAGATGCAACTATTTGCTGACCATATGCGAGCTAGCACACCGGATGCGATCCCAAATACCAGATGCGATTTGGGAAATCTGAGATGCAATCTTATGATGTCTTTGTCATTTTTGGTCAGTTCTAAAAAGTTTTTTTTTTCGAAGTGTGTGAAGTTGCTTGTTTCCAGATTGCGTTAGGAGGTGTCATAATGTGTGAAAAACACTTTTACTCTAGGGTTTGAAACTTGTTGATTATTTTGAGGAGCTTATATTTTTAATGATCTTTTGAATATGTCAAACAGTTTTATATTGTTAAGAGGGTGAAACAAACACTCATCTTTTCCTATTCTCTAGGTGGAGGATGAAAATCTTTGCTTGTTGACTCAGGTACACACTCAAATGCTAATTAGAATATAGCCATCACCAAGCACACAATGGATCCAGTCATGATGTTGTATTAGTCGACTCCAATTGCAAGTGAGGGCACAATATGATGAGTGTCTTGGGGAAATTACTTTTTTCCTTGCACAAAGATTATCACCCTTTCGGGGATGAATCAGGAATTATTTCAGTTGAAGTTGTTGTAGATTATTGGGCAATCTGTTCGAAACTGTCCCGCATAGAATTGCACAATGCAAAATTCAGGCGTATAGCCCTATGAGTACCTAAATGTATGTAGTCTCGCAAGAAAGATTCAAGCGGCTCCGCTCTACATACACCCAAGCATGCAAGGAATGATCTCAAAAATCCAAGAACAAAACTAGCTCCATCTTTTGAGGCTTTAGCATACGAGGAAGCAATTATTTATAGTGAGTTGGAAGGGTTGGTGTAAAACCTGTCCTCACTTGGGTCGTTCCCGGGAGATTTTTTCCTCAACTAGCAGGCCCTCTATTGTTTAAATATATATGTACCCAGGATTGGCGAGCTTTGGATGTCTGGATTTATGATTCTTTCGAAGAAGAAGAGCATACTCTCCTAATCTAAACCGTTTTCTCCCAAAACACGTAAAGCAAAGTTCATTCCTTCAAGCTATGTTGAGCTCGATTTAGTTTGTTCCTATTTAAGAAAAAATAGGATGCTTGAAAAGGAAAGTTTCCTTGTTCAATTAGCCACAAAATTTAGTGAGTTACTTGTCTAATTACTGATCCAAATTGAATTAAATGATTGAACTTGTTCTTTGATCCCACATATTTAATGCTTTGATTGTCCAATTTCTGAATCCAAAAAGAAATTATACGATGTAGTTGTTCATTGAAACACAATATTTAGTGACTTGTGTTGTTCATTAACTGATCCAAAAAGAATTAGGTGATGTGTTTTCTTGTTCAGTTAACTCCAAATTTTGTTCAATCCATAAACTAATGTATGAGTTTCTAATTTTCCTTAAAAGGAAAAGAGCATAATCCTCTAGTTAGGTTAGTGATAGATTGAAATATGTATCTTAATTTTGAAAGCAAGTAAATAGAGGTCAAGACGGGGGAGTTGGCAACCTGAAAAATTGAGTTAGTATCTATTATTGCAACTCCCACGAAAACCTTCAAGAACAACCTGCAAACACTTGTTAGGCTGTGAGATATCAAAAACACAACTTGTCAAAATGTTAGAGTTATGCAAACAAAGTGTGCAAACTTTCTAACCAGATGCGAGCCTAAAAAAGTATTGAATGCGATACAACATATTGTATGAGAGCTTTCTTACCAAATGCAATAGTATGCTCCCCAGATGCGAGATTGAACTGAAAATGATCCGGGAAATCCTAGATGCAAGCCTCATTTTCTACGGTGCGATGGCATATCCCGGATGTGATCCAGAATGGTAAACAATGAGCCTGTGATAGAATTTTGGGCATGCAAATTAGTGAAAAAGTGATAGAAAATAAGGCCAAGTTGGAAATTGGGCCCCACGGTGGGTACCAGAAATGGGTGTGTATATTTGTGCACCTAATATCTATTACACAACACTTCAATAAGTCACTCTATTAGTGAAAAACAAGGGTTAATGAGCATATAAACCATAACATTGACTTATTTCTTTCTAACTAGGATTAGTGTAGCATGTAACATAAAAGCCCTCAGATTATGCTAATTACCAGTGACATAAACAACCTAGCATGAAAGATTTAGTTTAAAACAAGCTATTATTCAATGAGCAATGCATATTAGTCTAAAACTGGAGATAATAAAAATGTATAAGCATAAACTATGAAATGAAGTATGAGTCTAACTCTATTCCAAAAGCATAACAATGCATTTACAATATGAGATTAAGGCTTAATTGCTCTCAAAAATTGCTTCTATTTATAGAAGAATAAGAGAGAGAGAGAGAGAGGGGAGACAAGGCTCATTAATGAGTTGAGGGACTCATTAATGGTGGTGTAAGAGCCATTAATGCCTTGAGCATTAATGAGGCATGGGCTTAAGGCATCTTCATTAATGAGGCATTAATGAAAGCCTTAAAGAAGCATGGAAGGGTGTAAGAGGGTGGCTTGAGAAGGTGGACTTGGGAAAGGAATCTTGAGATTCCTTGACTTTCTCAAGTGGGTGGAGTTGTTAATCATTCCTTAATGGAATGTGACAACATTAGGAGGTGGGTTAGGGTTAGAATTAGAATTAGGATTAGATTAGCAAGGGTGGAATGGGTTGAGATAGGTTAGAACCTAGGGTAGAAGTGGTTGAGATAGGTTAGGTTGGGGTTTAAGGGAATATTAATTAAATGAATTAAACTTATTTAATTCATTCAAAAATAGGAATTTAATTATTTAAACAACTCAATTGCTTTGTAATAATTAAGGGGACTATATCCATTTAATTAAATTAAATAGGCTAGGGGAATGGGTTATTTTCAAGTGGGTGATTGATTTAGGGATTTATTTAATTCCTTTATGATTAAATACTATAGTCATATTTGAATTTGATTTGATTTAATTGGTTTGAAGTGATTTAAATTGTATGGCTATAACAGTTAATATAATTCAATGATAAAAATCACCTAGGATATTAAATTGATTCGAAGAATTATGTCAAGCAGTAATAGGGTCATTTAGACATAATTGAGGGTATGATCACACTTAGGGAAAATATGGTCCATAGTTGGAATAGACCAAATTCAGGTGGTTACAGTAAGCATCTCTCAAAGTACTAGTATTTTTATCTTTTACAAGATAGGCAATCTTTTTAGCTAGTGCATTGCAATATGTAGTAAGACACATTTTCATCTAACCTCAGCACTTGGAAAAGTCTATGCATGGCCTTCTGAAATCTGATATTGAATTCACTTATGTTCTCATTTTGAAACTTCTTGATGTTATTAAACTCATTCAACATAAAAATGGAGTTCACCTTGTCACCAAACTTCTATTTAAAACATGTGGTAAACTCATCCCATGAACTAATACTACCATTAGCTAAGACATGGTACCAATCTCTAGAATATTCATTTAACGATTGCACAAATAGTTTTATGAAAACATCAACATTCTCTATCTCATAATTGTTCATCATATTAGAGAAAGCCTTTAGATGTTCTTGACCTGTTATTACATTATTTCCACTAAAATTAGGGATTTTATCCCTCATTTTATTTGGAAAGACATTTGGTTGGCTTGGAATACATAAAACATAATTTCTTATATGTCTCCAAATGCATGGGTCTTCTCTAAAAACCAATCCCAATACTTCGACCACTTTCACCAACACCCTTCTTTTGATTTTCAGTACCCTTAAATGAACTAGATCATAGGACATTAGTATTAACATTTGTTGTCTGCACCTTATGACAGGATGCAGGTTAGAGGGTCCAAGGATGGACTATCCAAACTGGCAACCCAAAGAAATAACATAGCAGATACAACCAACAAGACATAAATACAATCAACAATGAGATATATTTCCATAAACAACAATTACATTCAACATGTCGAGCTATAAGGCCTCCCCGATTATGGCTAATTAAAAGATATAAAATCCAAGATCTAGCATAGATCTTCAACAATAATTAGGCCCCAAACATACAACTTAGATCCAATACTCAGATCCTTAGATTGATCTCATCTGATACCCTCATCCTATTCCTAAGATTAGAACATAAAACTACTTAAATTTAAGAGGCAACCACTAGGTCAGCCACAAAATTTAACATAGGAGATGCCAATGACTCATATTTAGGTCCCCACAATCCCCAATGAGAGATCTAAATTAAATGCCATGCTACACAAATTAAATGCATCAAGTCGGCCTCCCAAATCTGTAAGAACACCAGTCAAAAAGCCAAAATATCAAGTGTCAGCAAGACTGCCGAGTGCCAGCAACCAACACATGCCAAGTAAGCTAGGCATCACTGAGAAAAAATGATGATTGAGCTCCACAGGAATCACCAAGCAAGTTCTGCCAAGCACCAGGGTTGCCAAGTTCTTCATCGACCAAGCCCCTCAGCAAAAACAATAGCCAAGTAATAGTACTCCTCCATGACCGAGTAACACTTCACCAACCAAGATCAAAACACACCAATTACTCTCCAAATAAAATATATTTTTGTGTGATACATGATTGCCAAGAATCCTATGATGCTCTTACATCAGACACCCCAGGTAAAAGAAGATGTTCCCATAAAGGAAATCATGAACATATTAAGGGAATCAGAACAGGTATGCCATATCTATTCTTAACCCATATCTCCTCCTATCTTCATTCCATGTTGTCTTCACTTTGTCCACTATCCCATTCAGTGAGTTCATCTACCCTCTACTTTTCTCATCTCTCTATTTTTCAACTGACTTTGATCATCCTCTGCACTGTTGATACCATTAGTATTTAGTGATCAACCACATCCTCACTAGAACTACTAATCAAATTGGTATCATCTGCGTATCTTGATGTCACTAGTGTCATCATCTGCTGCACTACCTTCATCAAAAATGTCATCTTCCTCTTAATCTCTGCAAGTTCCTCAGAGATGTCATTTTCTTTTCCCTTCAAACTCCCCTTCCTTTCATCCATAGGAATATGCACATCAACTTTTCAATTGTCACTCTGACAATATCTAATAACCCCATATCTCTTAGTTTTTTATTCTTGCAAAGGTGCTAATTCATACGTGGATCCTCCCTTCCTAACCATGTAGGTATTTGCAAGGCCATCAAATATAACATGTCTATCATACTTCCAATCTCTACCAAGAAATAAATGAGAAGAATCCATAGGTACCACATCACACAATATCTCATCATAATAAGATCCAATATTAAAATTAACAAGGAATTGCTCCTCAATCCTAACCTTAGACAATCTTGTATCCAACTAATATGATAAGGATTAGGATGTTTCCTCCTTTCCAAAATCAACTTACTAACCATCTCTTCTAAAACAAAATTCTCAGAACTGCCACCATCAATTAAGACATTACATACCTTGCCCTTGAACTTACATCTAGTTTTGAACAAATTTCTTCTCTACACAGGTTCATTAATACATGCAGCTAATCTCCTCGTAATCATAACTTCACCTTCTTCTGCAACATTCACTTGACTCTCCTTAGTAACCAGGTTAAATCTCTTTTGAGGACCACACTTAAAACAAGTACCAATGAAATCACTTCTACCTCTTCCTCTAGATCCACGATTGTAATCCCTAGTGGTTTGACTACTATTAGATTCTACCTCAGTTTTCTTAGGATTCTCCACCACCTTACTCTCAACACTTGTGCCATTAGTCTTACCACCTTAGTTTCTGTTATTCTACCCACCTTCAAACTTCTTGTTTAGCTTCTCCTCAATATTCAATGCCATTCGATAAACATCTCCTATTGTCGTCATCCAAACAGTAAGTAGCTCTTCTTGTATATTAGGTCTCAAGCCATAGATATACCTAGCAACCTTCTCTTTATCAACTTCTGAATTACCATTTCTAATCAGGATTCTATAAAACTCCTCATTATAATCTTGCACCGACTTTCTTGCTTTCCTTAAACCTTGCTTCTTCTTAAACATCTCCAATTCATAATCTAGTGGAATGAATTGATTCTTCAACTTCTCAACTATTCGGTTCCATCTGATGATCTTGTCTTTACCTCTTTGAATTCTTTCCAATTGAACTTCTCTCCACCATATTTTTGCATGACATTTTAGCTTTGGCTTTGCAAACCATACTTCTTCATAACCAAAGTATTCATCCATCTCATTAATCTAATCGATCAACTCTTTTGGCCTAAGGCTTCTATAAAATGTACAAACTTCAACATTAGGTATTTTCATGATTTTATATAAAGCTCTCATAAATCTAGCCTCCTTTGAATCTCTGACATCTTCTAAATCTTCTTCAAAATTACCTTCTTCTTTAGACTCTTTTCCATTATCTCGATGTTCTTTAGACACATTATTTCTTTGTGACCCCTCCTGCAGATCTCGTACTTGCTTCTAAAAAGCTCAAAAATATTTAAGATTTATTCCCTTCTTAGGTTCCTCTTCTGTGATCTCACATTTCTTATGCATAGGAATATTCAAGATCTCTGCAAACCCTCTCCAACAAATAACCAACTTTCCAACCCAAGGTCCTGGTACAAACTACCTCACCTTAGGTGATCTATCCACACACTCAAGAAATTCAAGCTCTCATACCACCTGATGGGATGCAGGTTGGAGGGTCCAAGGATGGACTATCCAAACTAGTAGCCCAAAGAAATAAAGGAAAAAAAACCAACAACATAGAAATACAATCAACAATGAGATCTATTTCCATAAACAAAAATTGCATTCAACATGTCAGGCTGTAAGACCTTCCTGATTATGACCTATTATAAGATATCAAATCCAAGATCTAGCACATATATTCAACAAGCATCAGGCCCCAAACATACAACTCAGATCCAATACTTAGATCTTCATATCTGATCTCATCTGATACCCTCATCCCATGCCTAAGATAAGAAGATAACACTACTTCAATATAAGAGGTAACCAATAGGTTGGCCACAAAATCTAACATAGGAGATGCCAATGACCCATATTTAGATCCCCACAATCCCCAATGAGAGATCCAAATTAAATACCACGCTACACAAATTAAATGTGTCAAGTCGGCCTCCAAAATCCACAAGAACACTAGTCAGAAAGCCAAAATGCCGACTGCCAGCAAGAATGTCGAGTGCCAACAACCAACACATGCTGAGAAAGCCAAGAATCATTGAGAAAACATGATGACCATGCTCCATAGGAATCACCAAGTAGGTTCCATTGAGCACTAGGGTTTCCAAGTTCTTCAGTGACCAAGCCTTCCTTCAGTGACCGAGCCCCTCGACCAACACAACAGCTGAGCAACAACATTCCTCCATGACTGAGTAACACTTCACCAACTAAGATAAAAAAAACACCAAGTACTCTCCAAAGAAAAAATATTTTTGTGTGATACATGATTGCTAAGAATCCTAGGATGCTCCTGTGTCCACCTTAGGACCTAATCTAATGCTACCTTGAGTATTAGCAGTAGTTTTAACTGCCTTAAGATTTGTAGCAAGCTGCAAAAATGCAATTTTTACACTAGTAACCTTTTGTTTACCATTTTCAGATATAAGGCTACTTGTACTGACTGAAGGAGGATCTCATAAGGAAGCCTATGCCTTTGAAGGACTTTTATTTTCCCAATCCAAAATTTTTTTGATCACAAGATCCTGCCACACATCATTTTTCTTTAAATATCTCTCCTTCTCCCTGCATTTCCTCCTCAAGGTATCCACATCACCAAAAATTTATTTATTCAAACCCTTATAGCCTTGATCTAAGTCTTGATTCATCAACTTAAGTTGAGCCAGCCTTCTTCGCATGTTCTCATTTTCAACCGCAACTGTCATGACCTTATTCTCTTTACCATTTTCCATTCTTTAATTTTTTATTTTATTTCTCTTCTTAAGGCATCAGTATTTCCAAAAATTTCAATCAAATATATCCATTCTATAGCATGCTTAATACCTTCTTCTCTAAGAGATGCAGACCAATTGACTGATTCACGCACACAAATTTCTAAAAAAAATTCAATCCATGCTAATTCTGGAAACTCAATGTCTACTATAAGCTTATCAACTACATTACAAAACCTTTCATAAAACAAGTATGTTGATTATTTCTTCATTTATCCTTCCCTTACTCTTAAAATCAATAGGGATTTCTCTTGGATGCTTTTATCTCTTAATGCAATATCTCTATTAAATTTCTCAATATCTACCTGATAAATTTCAGATATAGAAAATTTATCTTGATGCATTAAAGTTAGACTCTCTGTTGGACCATTCACTTAAAAACACATAGTATCCTTTTACAAAATATCTATCCAATTAATGCAATCATTTTCTTCACATAACAACAACAAGAAAAGCTCTACAATCTTCTTTATACTTGCTGCAAATAAGAAACACTTTCTAGGTTGTCTTTACACATAGATCTAAAAAAAATTTCAGATTCTATTTCTTGACTCTTTCTCTTACAATCAGATTCTGGTGTTCATTCAGCCAAGAAAGGAAACAATCATCTTAAACTTGTTGATCTTAAACTTCACATAACAACTAATGATCACACAATTTTACACTGGTAAAAAACAACTAGGATTCTCCAGGTTTAACAGAGTCACCACCCACAAAAAGTATGGGATAAATTTCACATATTGGTCAAGAAATGGAACAACAGAAAATTAATTCTTATCAAATTTAAAACACTATTGCTAAAATCCATTTCTCCCCAGTAGAGTCGCCATTTTGTTAGCAATGTTTCTTGCCAGAATCTTTATGATACATCAATGCTTGAATCTATGACTCCCAACTCATGATTCTTGTAAGTAAAATGAATAATTAATGAGGATTTGAACCTCCTTCTAATTTGAGCTCCACACACTCAAGCGGGTGTACCTTTCATGACTCATTATTTCACAATAAATTAGACAGTGAATTTTTTTCTCAAAATGATTTTCTCATTCCTTTTACTGCGACTGTTGATAACAAAATTTGCAGATGCTAACAACCAATCTGATGCCAAGCTTCATAATCCAACCCATGATCTTGACAAGATAAAACAATAGTGAAATAAGTATTCTCATCCTTCTTCTCTTCGAGTTTCAAACTCAGGCAGGCTGACCTAAAGGATTCAGTTCTTCAATGAATCAACAATAATGTCTGTATTCTTCAATACAGATCCTAGACATCTATGTTCTTAAATAGAAAATAAAAGATTGTTCACTATTTTGATTGATTGATGATGATAACTGCTAGATTAGTAGAGACCAGTGCCAAATCCAAGGCAAAGAGTCAAAAGAAGATATATCCATAGAAAAGTATTAATAATCACACACCCAGAGCTCAGGTCAAAGGCCTTATAAGTCACCTTCTCATTCCCATATCTATGTATCAAATTCTTATGAAAGTCCTAAACCCTTTGAAACTACCCTTAAGACTTAATCTTCCCTTGAAAGAAACTTAAGAACAATCCCACAGTTACCTTATAACCAGTGTATTTAAAATGCCTTATAGATTTAATACACGAGAACTCAAAAATAGACACATGAAGACATTACAGATATGCAAAAGGAATCCCTATAGTATTCTCATTAAAATCCCTCTATTTCAATACATTTAAAATAACAAAAGCTTTGAAAATTGACTCAAATACGAAAACTGCTTAGCATTCTTGAATTCACCATCCTTTACATTAAATTTCATCTTTCAATTTATACTGTCCACTAACCACCATGGAATCCTGAGAGAAAATGGATTCAAGAAGCCTCAGAGAGCTAGGAAAAGGAAAAGCACTATAAGACAAATAGTTACAACTTTTAGTCAATGGAGGAAAAATCACTTGAGTATTTGATCTACAATCATTCAGGATCTTTTTCAGTTGGCATCTTTGTCTGCAGATATTTAGGATAACTTCAGAAAGTTGCTAAGAGACATAGTGATAGGCCAATACAGGCTAACTTACACTACTCTTGATGATAATTACCCTCCCTATCATCATTGATCAAATGCCATGTGTCATTTATTCCTTATTTGTTACACTCACAACTATTGTTGTTGGATTCATCTTCTTACGCTTTAGTTTCATTGTTCCAAAAGATTAGATCGGTTCTTTCATGGCTCTGAGATAATATCTGAAACCACCTCTATGAAACCCTCACATAGATTTTTAAAATTTCAAATTATATTGGCTATAATGGTCACCTTAGCATGAAATCACATTCAATAACTAAGATTGCATCCTTTTATTATTTTAAAACACCACTGTAGATCCTCCTTAAGTTACCTAGGCATGAGATCAAAATTAGACACATGTCACCCTGTCGCAATGGTGCTACCATTATCTTGCAATCACTTTGTCTTCAAGTCACTATGTCCACCACATGATCTTCCTAAACTTGCTATCACTTTACTTTCCCTTTGGCACTGACCTCACTCTAACTAGGACATGTGGAAACTAGGCGCGAAGGCTTAAACCTTATCCTCCTTGCATCTTTACCCTTAGGCATAGCGCCAACCACAAGACCCTTCCAAAATTGTCTGCTCTTTATTCGCCTTCTAATTTTAGCCCATAACTCATCCTTAACCTTACCTTAACCCTAGGTATCTGAAATCCTTTGTATCTCTAAGTCACTAGATCCTTGCCTTAACTTTGGTTACATTGCATGATTAAGAGACAACCGTAAGATCAAGATCAAATCGATGGTCAGTGCTAGATCTCTGAATGTATTTCCTGACATAAATTTATCCAAAAATATAGCGACAACCACAAGATCAAGATTCAATCGAAGGCCATGATCTTTTCTCACCAAACTCCAGACCTAACCTGTCTTAAAAACCTCAACCATGATTCGATCTTGAGATTCAAAGGTAACTAGGATCTTTGAATTGCTGAATACTAGACTAACCCTAGAGTTTATTCAGAGACTTGGCGCCATCCACACGATCATCTCAATATCAACAACTCATAATTTAACCTTGGCTGACCCACTTTGAATTTACTTGAATTGATCCTAACTAAGGTCTATATAGAGATTTGGAGATAAAGAAACCGCTAAGTAGCTGAATGAATTCACTTAATTCTAGGTTGGTTGTGAGATCTAGCGCTAGCCACAAGATCCTTCTAAACTTTGAACACATGTCTGCATCTTGGCCTATTACTGCTGAGTCGCTGAATGCATTTTGACCTTTTTCCTTTATCTAGCAATTCAGTGACAACCCTAGATCTTTTCTCTGATTAACGACCATGATCTTTCCCTTGAAAACTCCACCTTAACCTTAAGTTTCTTTGCTTGACCATGATCAGATCTAGAGATCACGTGACTGAATAAATCTCTAAGTCTCTGAATCAAATCCTTAATTGTAGTCACATTACAAGATCAAGTGTAGTCCATTAGATTCACCTTGCATCAACAGTCTAGATATTTCCCTTGTAAACTTTGCTTTTCTTTAAGCTACCTTGGATTAACCTTGATAAGATCTGGAGATTCAGTGATAACCGAGTCTTTGAATCACTGAATGAATTTCTTAACTCAATTTTTATTCAGATATCACATGCACGCCACAGGATCATTATTTCATCTACGGTCTAGATTTTACCACTGCAAACTAAACTTGTCTTTAAGTTACCTCAGCTTGACCCTTGGTTTATCTAAAGATAACGTGATAACTAAAATCTTCAAGTTGCTGGAACAAAAACTAACTCTAGAGTTTATTTAGAGATTATGTGTTGATAACATGATCAAGACAAGGATAGAACAAAATCAACGGCCCTCGGTAGATTGCTAGATATAAGTAAGACTTTGACTTTGATCTGGAGATCAAGTGCCAGCCACATATCTCTAACAAGATCGATGGACCTCACTTAATCTATGAATAATTGACTTAAACTCAGGCATATTCAAAGATAACGTAGTCTCTGAATCTCCAAATGCATTCTCTAATCTGAGTTAAGTTACAATATCTAGCACCATCCATAGGATGAGATCTTGATCTACGGTCCTCGCTAGGTCACTAAATAAAAACTTGGGCTTGAACTTGATTTTGTGACTCAGCACCAACCACATGATCAAAAAATGATCTATAGTGTGGACATAATCTCCAAAATAAAAAGAATATTCTATCATGATCACAAGATTAAGAGATAAAAGGCAAGGACAAAAATGCACATGACAAAAAATAAGACTTAAGTGACTCAGAAAAGTAACTCCAAAATAGAACAAGTCTTGAGGGTTTAGGGTTTTTCATGCCTTTCAGAGCCAAATTGCTTGTGACACACACATTTTTAGAAGAATTTGAAGGAACTTTTGAAGATACTCTAATATTTAAGGCATAAACTGACACTGGGAACAAATTTTTTTAGCATGACTCAGAAAACTAGAAATGGATCCAATAGTAGCTCTATCTGAGGATGCTAAAATGCAATTTCAATGCAAGAATATAGATCTCTGGGATGGAAGACTAAAACTTCCCTAACCTACTGCAAAAACAAACACACAATAGTAAACAAACACACCTATCCATAGATTACAAAACATTCTAAAAAAACCTCAAGCCCTTTCACAACTGAAATTAACACTTACCTCTATCAAAAATCTGATTCTCATATCCATGCATCAAAGGAAAATTGAAATCATTACTTCCATCTGTCTAATTAAACACACTATTACTTCTCCTTAGTTTATCACTCAAAAAATAATCAGCACATTCATTGACATTAGGTACTTGGAAAAAACAAAAGTATTGAAAGTGTTGGTCATCATGTAGCACAAGGATATCACATTCTTTAAACTTTCTAACCAGCCGAGGAGACAAGAATTCCAACTCCACTACATAGCTGGAAAACTGTTGAGTCACTTCAACACATGCTAGATATCAAAGGAAAAATTTTCATACTCAACCCCATGTATACTACACAAACATTCAGAAGAATGATTTTGAATTGTAACTTATGATTTTAGACATGGTTCATCATTAAAAACTTCATTCATTTCCAATCCACAAGAATCTTCAAGATCAATACTGGAAGAAAATTGAACATCAGAGAAGGGTACTGAATCAAACATTTCATTATGGTCACAATAATCACTCATTTTGTAATCTAATACAACGTTTAGATCATCTAGATTCTCAATGATTTCATCATATAAAGGATTAGAAATCATATGAAAACCCTTCTCAAACATATTAGGGAAAAGAAGTGGCTGATCCATATCAACTTTGTCATCAAATGGTGGATTAAAGACTTCATTAAATCTACAGTCAATTTCAATATTATAGCCATCATTAAGGAGGGAAAAATCTGAATCAACATCATTACTATTTGAATAACCATCATCACTATGAGTTTGAGAAGATGAACAACTATAGTTATGATTTTCAGAAAGAAAATCCTCACTAATTGAACAAAAAAACTTGCAAGATTTCTCTGACCACTTTGGGACTCAACATTCTGAAACATACATATTGGATTAAGGATACCTTGTTGATGAGAGAACTGAGAAGGAACATAATTTTTTGTATGGAAAGGTGCTTGTGGTGGGGTAACATATACACAAACATTTTCAACACTTGACAAGTCTTCATCCTCTTCACAAGGCTGCATACAAACCATCAACTTATCTACAAAAAAAATCAGGGCTATCATGGCACCATGAATCCTCTGCCTCTACCAATTCCTCACAAATATCCACTTGGACATCCCCATTTGACAAAAACATGGATTCACAAACATCCTCCTCATCAAAAAGAAGGATTGAAAATTCTTGGATCATGCCTTTTTATAAAAAGGAATAACCACAACAAATTTAAACTACATCATAGTCATCCTCGTGCTGTTCACAAAAATCTTCCTTAAATTGAGACAAGAAATCTACATTATTGTGTTGAATAGAAGAAAAATCTACTCACTGAAAGGAAAAATTATCAACTAAAGATTCATCTTCAATTTCTTGGTATTCATTGGTTTCATCATTAGTATAATAGTATATGTTATCAATAGCATAATCAGATTCAAAATTACCAGGATAACTAGATTCATATTTTTCAATCGAATCTATCCATTCTATAGCATGCTTAATACCTTCTACTCTAAGAGATGCAGACCAACTGACTGATCCAGGCACACAAAGTTCTAAAAAAAATCAATCCATGCTAATTCTAGAAACTCAATGTGTGTTATAAGCTTATCAACTGCATTACAAAACCTTTCATAAAACCAAAATGTTGATTCTTTCTTCCTTTCTCCTACCCTTACTCTTAAAATCAACAGGGCTTTCTCTTGGATGATTTTCTCTCTTAATGCAATATCTCTATTAAATTTCTCAAGATCTGCTGATAAATTTTAGATATAGAAAATTTATCTTGATCCATTAAATTCAAACTCTCCATTGGACCATTCACTTAATAACACATCTTATCCTTTTGCAAAATCTCTATCTAATTTATCAATCATTTTATTCACATAACAACAACAAGAAAAGCTGCACAATCTTCTGTATACTTGCTACAAATAATAAACACTTTCCAGACTGCCTTTACACATAGATCTGAAAAAAAAATTAGATTCTATTTCTTGACTCTTTCTCTTACAATTAGATTCTAGTGTTAATTTAGCCAAGAAAGGAAAAAATCATCTTAAAATTGTTGATCTTAAACTTCACATAACAATTGATGGTCACACAATTCTACAGAGTCACAAAAAAACTAGGATTCTCTAGCTTTTACTGATGCAAAGCCTTGGTCCACTAGCAAACTGAATCACCTTTACTAGTCTTTGCTTGTTCAAATCAAGTCCTCCTACCCCTTTTACTTGGAGTATCCACACTAGAGCCTTACACCTTTAAAGTGCCTCAATCTTGTTCACCAACTCATCAATATTTGTTCCCCATAACCCTTCACTGAGTTGATCATTGTTTCATACATCTCCTAGTGGTGATGCACCCTAGTTCACCCAATGCACCTAAACGTACCTTCCTCACACAAAACCACTCCAGTCTCTTCCCCAAGCCTTTGAATCCTTTTGACATTTCAATTATATCCTCTTAACATCCTAAAAACCAACCAAAACATTCTCTTGGTTCAATTCAACCCAAAACTCAAAATTGACCTACTTGACAGTGCTGTTTACTATTCATTTTTGCACACCTTTTTGGATTTCATGGGAAAAAAATCCAAAGGACCTAGAAAAATGATTACATAATCTTATTTCAAATTTTGGGTCAGCACTTTTTCCAAGAGGACTGATCTGGGTTCTTCCAAAAACTCTTTCAACTTGGAAATCTTCTCCAATGGCAAGGAGGCCTAAATGGATGGCTTAATGAAGGAAGTATAATCTAAAATTGGTATTATTAAAAAAAAACTATGGGGTCATTTAGGGGAATTTTAATGAAGTCTAATTCTCCAATTATAGCCTGTAATTTGAAGCCCATCAAAAGTTATGGGGTCTGCAACCTACTGGTTAAACCACTCTGCCAGTCACATAGAGATGCCCGACTAGGGTTTTAAAAATTTCTCCTTGGAATTGAAACCAATATAATTGAGACCAAATTAAATGTAAAATAGACTCTCATTTATTTCATTTTAAACTGGTTTTAAAAATTTCCAATGGTTACATTGGAAGATATGTGGATTTGAAGTTGACTAATTCAAATTTTCTTCAAAAACAGCAACCCACGGTTGGTAAAAATTCTATTTCTCCCTCGTTACTCAACCAAAATACCTCAGAATTATTTTAAAAGAAATCTAATACATGTATCCAACTTCCTATGGAGTCATATTTATCATTTAAATCCGTACAAGTTTGGGCACAATGAAAAACCAGTCAGATTTCATAAAAAACACAGTTTCTGTATTCAACTTTTTCAATTTCTCTTTTCAAATCTCCTCAACAACCTCTAAAATTATTGTTGACACATTTTTATATGTTTTACAACCAATTAAAACTTTTTTTTGTGGTTGTAAATGTTGGTTGACAAATTTTCAAAAACAAATGTTGTCATTAGCAATTTTTTGTTGCAACATTATTGCTGACAACATTTTCCAACTTTTTGCAAAACTTGCAAAACCAACTCCTAGGGACCTAAATAACTTGATTGTGACCAAAAAACATCAAATCAACCTTAAAAAACCTATTTATACCCTTTCCGAGCCAAAATGACCATAGTAGGCCCAAGGGCTTATAGTGTACCCAAGGGTTACTAGGCCTTACAAATAGGCTTTTATTACATCCCAAGGATCCATTGACCCTTATAGGCACTTGGCCTATCAAAAAAGAATTACATTCATGGAGGCATCATGACCTCATTGTCTTCATCATTGGGTGCTCCTGTACCATACTCCCAGGGTGGATTGATTTCAAGTCCACTTGAGATAAGCTGCTCCAAGGAAGTGCCATGCCTCTTTATCTCTACTTCATCCATCCATATTGCTTCTTCTTCAGGATATCCCACCCATTTGACAAGGTACTTCTTGTAGATATTGTTCTTGGTATTTTTGATGACCCTTGTGTCAATGATCCTATCAGGTTTCTTTGGTGGATGAGGAGGTATACTAGCAACATCCTCTTGTAACTCTTCTACATGGACCTCTGTACCTACATCATGAGGCCCTTTATATGGTGTTAGATCACAAACATTGAAGATAGGAGATATACCAAGGTGAGAGGGAAGAGATATCTCATAGGCATTCAGCCCATGCTTCTTCAAAACCTTGCAAGGACCCACTTTCTTCATCAGCAACTTGGTATGTTTTCCCTTGGGCAACCTCTCCTTCCTCAAATACACCCACACCATATCACCAACCTAGAATTGCACATCCCTCCTCTTCATATTTGCACTCTCTTTATACTTTTGTGAACTCTTCTCAAGTGCCAACCTCACTTGATCATGAATCTCCTTCATGTTGTTTGCAAAGTGTTCTCCATGAGCACTCACTTGCCCATCCCATGGAGGTTCTCTCAACTCCAATATACCTCTTGGATTCTGCCTATACACAATCTAAAATGGACTCCTTCTTGTACTCCTATTCACAAAATCATTAAAGGCAAATTTAGCTTGTGGAAGCACATTGTCCCACTTGTCTCCATATTTCTTTGTCAAGCATCTCAATAGGTTTCCCAAGGACCTATTGACAACTTCAGTTTGCCCATCAGTTTGTGGGTGATAGGCAAAACTAAAATTCAAGTTTGTTCCCAGCCTCTTCCATAAGATCCTCCAAAAATGGCCAATAAACTTTGCATATCTATCAGACACAATGGTTTGAGGAATCCCATGTATCCTCACTACTTCTTTGAAAAACAAATTTGCTACATAGGTTGCATCACTTGTGCTTTTACATGGCATGAAATGTGCCATCTTGCTGAACCTATCTACCACAACAAAGATGCTATCGAAACCTTTTTGAGTCCTAGGCAACCCCATTACAAAATCCATACTACAACTTTCCCATGGCCTTGTAGGTATGGGTAATGGTTGATACAAACCAGCATTGGTGGAAGTGCCCTTGGCCTTTTGACAAATGGTGCATTGTTCAACAAACTTT
>MU223937.1:947954-991195 GCA_018584345.1 Thuja plicata | reverse complement strand
TTATTAAAATAAAAGAATGAATTATTGACACATAAGTGTCTTTTAATATGGAATTATGGAAATCCCTTTTGAGGATAATTCATTCGATTAATTAAATAACCTTTCAATTCCTTTTATGTATATTAGCCAAAGGGGGTGGAATTGATTTAATTAAAAGCACTTGGGACTTTAGGATTAAATCAATTAATCATAGGGATTTTAGCTAATAATCATTTGAGATTTAGGAATTAAATGTAATGTCAGATTTATGCAAATTTGGGTTTTCTACATTTGAAACTCAGTCAATTAAAGTCAATTAGGAGAAGAATTTGCCTAGTACAATAGGACTTTGAAGATAAGAAAATGCACCAAAGTTGATTAGGTTGTTAGGTGCCAATTTTGGGGTGTTACACCTCAAAGTCATATTGCCATGGTCTTCCCAAGAGAAAATGGCATGCATCCATAGGTACTATGTCACAAAGAACTTTGTCCTTGTACTTCCCAATCTGAAACTCTATCCATGCTTGTTCTTCAATGACCGTTTGCTTCCCTTTTGTGAGCCATGACACCTTGTAGGGTGTGGAGTGTGTAATCCTTTTCAGTTTCATCTTTTCAACTACTTCAAGAGACACCAAATTATCAGTAGAACCAGAATAGATAACCACTTTACATACCTTATTTCCCACTTTACATGTAGTTCTAAAAAGTGTCTTCCTTTGGGGTGGCTCTGGTGCACTAGGTGCTTTGATCAAATTCCTTCTCATCATGAGTGATTCTCCTTGTTCAGGTGCTAAAAAGGATTCATGTGAGTGTACACTGTGGGTGTCTTCATCCCTCACCAAATTTGTCCTCCTTTCACCTTGTTTTTTCCCCTTTTCAAGACACTTTGATGCTAAGTGCCCAGGTTGATGACATCTAAAGCATTTTATGGTATTTGTGCCTCTTCCCCCAAATATTCCTCTAGAGTTTGATCTCCTTCCCCTAAAGGATCCCCTAGAACTACTTTCTCCTTGGTTTTTTTCATGGCTTGATTCTCCAAAGTCCTTAGGACCTTGTCCTCTTCCACTAGACATGTCTCTGCCCCGATTTCCAAACTCTCTTTGTCCTCTCCCTCTACCACCTTGATCTTGTTTCCTCTTGAGTTTCTCCTCAACCTTCAATGCTAATTGATAGCATTTTTGTATTTTGGTAGGGCTACTCAAACTGAGTTCATCTTGTATTGTAACTCTCAACCCTTGCATGTATCTTGCAAGCTTCACACTTTTAGGCTCTGCCAACTTGGATTTCATGACAAGCCTCTGAAATTCTTCAGTGTAACTTGAGACATCCAATTCTTTCTACCTCAAACTCATCCTCCTCTTATGAAGTTGAACTTCATAATTTTTAGGGACATATGCCTCTCTGAGTAATGCTACCATCCTTTTCCAAGTGGATATTGGTCTTCTGCCATCCTTCACCCTTTCATCTTGAGTGAAATTCCACCATGTGAGTGTAGATCCTTTCAACTTTGACTTGGAAATATTTACCCTTTGATTTTCATGGATATATTCACAATCAAAGAAACTTGTGAGAGCATCAACCCAATCCATTGCTGCATCAGGGTCCATCTTCCCACTATACATGGGCAGATCTAGTTTGACATCCATTGTCCTTCTCTCCATGGACTTCAAGGTCTTCAAGAGTAGTCTCTGATCTATAGGAACCTCTTCCTCTTCCTGATCAAGGGGCTCTTCTTCACTCCCTTCCTCACTTTCATCAGATTCTCCACCACCCTTCCTATCAACCTTTCCTTTGAGTCTTTCCAATTCTTTTCTCAAATCTTTGTTTTGTGCCATCTGTTCTCTCATAATCTTTGCAAGCTCTACATTTGTGATCCTTGATGGGATATCAGATTCTCCTTCCTTTAGAGACATGGTTCTCAATCCTTCTCCTAAGGATCTTTCTTTCTTTGATACCACTTGATGCAGAGCCCTAGTCTACTAGCAAACTGAATCACCTTTACTAGTCTTTGCTTGTTCAAATCAAGTCCTCCTACCCCTTTTACTTGGAGTATCCACACTATAGCCTTACACCTTTAAAGTTCCTCAATCTTGTTCACCAACTCATCAATATTTTTTCCCCATAACCCTTCATTGAGTTGATCATTGTTTCATACATCTCCTAGTGGTGATGCACCCTAGTTCACCCAATGCACCTAAATGTACCTTCCACACACAAAACCACTCAAGTCTCTTCCCCAGGCCTTTTAATCCTTCTAACATGTCAATTATATCCTCTTGACATCCTAAAAACCAACCAAAACATTCTCTTGGTTCAATTCAACCCAAAACTCAAAATTGACCTACTTGACAGTGCTGTTTACTATTCATTTCTTCACACCTTTTTGGATTTCATGGGAAAAACCTCCAAAGGACCTAGAAAAATGATTACATAATCTTATTTCAAATGTTGGGGCAGCACTTTTCCCAAGAGGACTGATCTGGGTTCTTCCAAAAACTCTTTCAACTTGGAAATCTTCTCCAATGGCAAGGAGGCCTAAATGGATGGCTTAATGAAGGAAGTATAATCTAAACTTGTTATTCTTCCAAACCAACTATGGGGTAATTTAGGGGAATTTTAATTAATTCTGATTCTCCAATTATAGCCTCTAATTCGAAGCCCATCAAAAGTTATGGGGTCTGCAACCTATTGGTTAAACCACTCTTCCAGTCACATAGAGATGCCCGGCTAGGGTTTTAAACATTTCTCCTTGGAATTGAAACCAACATAATTGAGACCAAATTCAATTTAAAATAGACTCTCATATATTTCATTTGAAACTATTTTTAAAAATTTCCAATGGTTATATTGGAAGATATGTGGATTTGAAGTTGACTAATTCAGATTTTCTTCAAAAATAGCAACCCACGGTTGGTAAAAATTTGATTTGTCCCTCGTTTCTCAACCAAAAGACCTTAGAATTTTTGAAAAAGAAAGTTGAGACATGTCTAAAACTTCCTATGGAGTCATATTTATCATTTAAATCTGTACAAGTTTAGGCACAATGAAAAACCAGTCAGATTTCATAAAAAACACAATTTCTGTATTCAACTTTTTCAAATTCTCTTTTCAGATCTCCTCAACAACCTCTAAAATGATTGTTGACACATTTTTATATGTTTTACAACCAATTAAAACTATTTTTCATGGTTTTGAATGTTGGTTAACAAATTTTCAAAAAAAATGTTGTCATTAGCAACTTTTTGTTGCAACATTATTGCTGACAACATTTTGCAACTTTTTGCAAAACTTGCAAAACCAAATCCTAGGGACCTAAATAACTTGATTGTGACCAAAAAAAATCAAATCAACCTTATAAAATCTATTTCTACCCTTTCCAAGCCAAAATGACCATAGTAGGCCCAAGGGTTACTAGGCCTTACAAATAGGCTTTTATTACATCCCAAGGATCCATTGACCCTTATAGGCACTTGGCCTATCAAACAAAAACATTACATTCATGGAGGCCTCATGACCTCATTGTCTTCATCATTGGGTGATCCTGCACAATTTACATAGTCACCACCCACAACAATTATGGGATAAATTTCACAAATTGGTCAAGAAATAGAACAACAGAAAATTAATTCTTATGAACTTTAAAAAACTATTGCTAAAATCCATTTTGCCCCAGTAGAGTCACCATTTTGTTAGCGATTTTTTTTGTAGAATCTTTATGATGCATTAATTCTTGAATCTATGACTCCCAACTCATGATTATTGCAAGGAAAATGACTAATTAACAAGGATTTGATCCTCCTACTTCAAGATCCATAGACTCAGGCAGGTGTACCTTTCATGACTCATTGTTTCAAAATAAATCAGATAGTGGATTTGTTTCTCACAATGATTTTCTCATGCCTTTTACTGTCACTAGGGATAATTTTAGCACTTGAAAAATTTTCCATGGTTCCAAGCTCTTTCCCCTTGTCTCTAGAATTATTCATGTCCTCTGGCCTTAAGCCCTAATTCTTTATTGTATCAAAATTGGCTAAAACCCTAAACCCTTCAAGGCATGTTCTAATTTCATGTTACTTTTCAAGCTACTTAAGTCTCAAATTTTCCCATGTGCACTTTATTCTCCTAGCCTATCTCTTAGTCATGTAACCAAGACCAAACATTCTCTTCTATCTAGCAACTTAGTGCAGGCTCTTATCTCCTAATCTTAGATGAGATGGAATATTCTCTTTCTGTCTTGGGATTTCACACGCATCATCGATCTTGTTTCAATCCTCTGGCTCTCACGTAATCTCTGAGAAAACCATGAGTCAAGCTTTTATTTTCATGACTTCGGGACTTAGTTAGTCACACAATCTCTAGATTGACTTGAGGTCAAGGTAGGGTTTGCAGTTTTCCTCCAGTTGCGTGATCTCCAGATAGACCTAGAGTTAGAGGCAGGGTTACTTTTTCTCTTTGGTCGTATGATCTCGTAATGGACTAGAGTTAAGCTCAAGTCAGGGTTAAGATTGGCCTAGTCATGTAATTTCTGAATAAAAGTCAAAGTCAAAAAATCTCTCAAGATTAAATGAGGGTCATTGATCAGGTTCTATTCTTGTCTTCATCATATGGTCTGCACCAAGTCTCGTAACAAACTCAAGGGTTAAAGAATCATTGACAGACTTGGAAATCCCTTCAGTCTCATGATCTCTAGATAGACCTTTAGTAATGCATGGTTAAGTTCTAAGAAAAATTTGAGTTGCACGGATATGATTTGGACCATTTATTAAAGAAAGGATCTTGTGGTTCTTCTGTAATCTCAAAATAAACTCTACAGTTAGATTTTCATCCAACGACTTAGATTTTCCTTTAGTCGCTGAATCTCGGGATAGACTATAGTTAAGAACCTAAGTCAAGTTAGTCAAGCATGTGTTTCCTAAGATCAAATCTGAACCGTCAATGAAATGTTGATCTTACGGATTGCGCTAGATCTCTGAATAAACTCTTAGGTTAAGAAAATTTCTTGGGACTTGGCGATCCCCTCAGTTGTGCAACCTCCAAATAAACCTGAGTCAGGATCAAGTTAATGTGAAGTTTCCAAGGATTAGTTTAGAACCATTGATATGTCATGAATCTAGTGGAATGTGTGTAATCTCCAAACATATCCAAAGTTAAAGAAAAGTTTCAGCGACTTGGATATTACACAGTCGCACAATATTGAGATAAAGCCAAAGTTAAAGTGCAGGTTAAAGTTTGGTTAAAATCCAAGGACAAAGGATGAATTCAAGTGTAGGAAAGTCTTGATAGATCATGTGGTGGGCGTGAATCCTTATGAAGAATATGTGCATGATCTAACTTTTGAGGCATTACGCCTAAAGGCCACATGTCTCCAGTGGGTCCAATCAGTGCCAGGGTAATGAAGTAAAGACTGATCAAGTGAGTTTTGATTCGATGGTAGGCGTAATGGCTCAAAGAAAAAGTGATCGAGATCTATTCTTTAAGGCATTGCACCTTGCTACTGTGTGTCCAATCTGATCATGAGCCTGGGTAACTTAAGAGGATAAGCGGTCATGTTTTAAAGATGTGATAAGGCTTGATCTCAACTGTCCAATTTATTGTATGTGCCACTTGTAGCCGTTATAACTAAAATTCAAATATTTAAATATCTTTGACTTCGAGGGTTTCATGGTGGTCGGTAGATATTTGATCTTAGAGATATTAAAGACCAAATCTGATCTTATGGATCAATTCTTAATAGCCATTGAAGACTAGAGGGATACAAATCTGATATACTAAGATGCATTAAAGACCAGAGTTGATAGATATGAATTTTATATTAGAGGATAAGTGCAAACAGTGATGCCTAGTATTTTTTGCACTTATGTGAGTTACTTTCAGAGTCATGTTTGGGAATTATTTGACTTTAGGGTACTATGATCACATCCATGGATTAGGGAAAATTGATTGCAGATAAGATTTGCACAGATTGAAGAGAAGAGATAGGGTTTCAACTTGACAAAAAAATTAAATTCTTGACATGATTGGTTGTAAACCCTTACCCTAATTGGTCTGAATCTTGTAGCATTCATGTTCCTATAAAAGAATATTCAAGACCATTTAGAAAGGGCTAGAAAATTGGGAAAGTAGAAAGCATTACCTAATTATACTTATTTCTAGACTAGGATATAGTAGATGTATTTCAGATTGTATTGAGATAGAATCGAAAGCTTATTATATTTTGCATATTATTAAATTATTTATTTCCTTGTCATATTGTTGCAGAAGCAAGAATTCATCATACTTAATATAAGTATTCTCAGGTTTTAAGTATCTCCTTTGTGATATCTCTATGAGTTGTAAGTTTTTTGGCTTACTGTATAACTCTTGCTTATACATATGTGTATTCCATAAGTCTTTGATCTTAGATCAAATTAAAATGCTTTGGATATTACATTGATTCTATTTGGCTATCTACTAAGGACCTTATAGTGTGTGATCTGAGATATTTATGTTTATGGCTTTGAATCTTTACCAATAGGTTATTTCTGTTGTAGTATTGTATTTAGGAATTTACCCAATAGATAAGGCACTAAAGTAAATAAAAGTATATTCTTTGGAGGTATGAGTCTGAGTGGTTTGGCTATGTTATGTCCCACAAATTTAAATAAAACTCATTACCAAATTCCTTAACATTTATAGTTGTTCTTCTTATCCCACCCATGATAGTGGGGAGTCAATGAATGCTAGGTTGGCATTTAGTACTTACTTACCATCTATCTGTTGTTCAAATCTAGAAGTAAAAGGTGTTGTAAAGAATTGAGTTTAGTCTAGATTAGGTGTACCCTCCTTGGTTTTCTAAAGCCAGAAGTGAAAAGGGAAGTCTTGTCCCTATAGTTGGTCCAGTTTTCTTGCAAAGCATTCATACTTGGACCTAACCACTCCTAACATCAGTCTCAAGGCATATTGGTAGCTTTAAGTAGCATAAACATTTTCAAACACCAACAAGATGGTGACTCTTCTAGGGAGGCCATTAAAGTTATAGAGTCACGGTTTTCAAAGAGATATTCCTCATAATTATAAGAGTGAGTCTTTTCTATCTGTCATTGAAAAGTGTCTGAAAGTCCAAGTTCTTGAAGAAATATCAAATACTATCTCACATATGGTGAGTGGTGACTCTGAGTTCTCTGATTTGCACAAGTTTGCATGTTTGAAGAAAGAATACAAAGAAGAGGTGGACTTGTAGTGAAGAGGTAGCTATGTGTGTATATTTGTGCACCTATTACCTGTGACACAACACTTCAATAGATCATTGCATTAGCAAAAAAGGGGTTAGATGAGCATATACATCCACTAAAATAGACCTATTGCTTTCTAACTAGGAAGAGTATGAAAATCAACATAATAGCCCCCAGATTATGTCTCTTTCAATGACATATACATCCTAGCATGAAATATTTGAGTTAAAATGAGAAAGATATTTAAATAACATGCATTCTAGCTCTAAAAATAATGAAACTAATAATGCATCAACATGAAATATGAAATGTGATATGAATCTATGTCTATTCTAACAGCATAACAATGCAATTTTCAATCTAAGATGAAGGCCCATTTGTGCCCAAAAACACCTTCTATTTATAGAAGAATGAGGAGAGAGAGGGGGGACAATGTGCATTAATGGAGCTTGAAAAACTCATTAATGGAGTGTAAGAGCAATAAATTCCAAAGGCATTCAATAGGCATGGTGGAGACATGGGCTTAAGGAATCTTCATTAATGAGGCATTAATGAAAGCCTTAAAGAAGCATGTGAAGGGTGTAGGAGAGTGGCTTGAGAAAGTGGACTTGAGGAAAGAAATCTTGAGATTCCTTGACTTTCTCAAGTGGGTTGAGTCTTTAATCATTCCTTAATGGAATGTGACAATATTAGGAGGTGGGTTAGGATAGAATTAGGATTAGAATTAGATTAGCAAGGGTGAATGGGATGGGATAGGTTCAAATCTAGAGTCAAAGTGGTTGAAGTGGGTTAGGTTAGGGGTTTAGAGGAATATTAATGAAATGAATAAAACTTATTTAATTCATTCAAAAATAGGGATATCAATTATTTAAACATTTAATTGCTTTTTAATAATCAATAGTACTATAGCTAATTTAATTAAATTAATTAGGCTAGGGGAATGGGTTCTTTTGGAAGTGAGCAATTGATTTAGGACTTTATTTAATTCCTAGAAAATTAATCATTTTTAGCCATGTATTTGATTGATTATTTGATTTTGGCTAAAAGTAATTAATTTAGTGATTTGATCACTTTAGGAGATTAAATTGAATTCAAAAGAATTATGCCAAGTAGTAATAGGGTCATTTGAACATAATTGGGGGTATGATCACACTTATGGAAAATAGGGTCTATAGTCTAAGCAGGTCAAATCCAGGTGGTTACATTTTTCCCTCTTTGATTTGATGTGCGAGCAGTGCATTGATTCAAAGAAAGTTTTTGATTTTGACTTCTAAAAGATTGAGAATTTCTCTCATGATTGAACAAAGTGCCTAATGGGATCAGTCTCGTACTTGATCAAACTAAATTGATAGAATTGATATTGAACTTGGTTGTCATCCAACGATCAATAAAATATTTTAAAGATACCAATTTTGAACTTGGTTGTCGCCCAAAGATTGATATTACTGATTCTGAACTTGGTTGCCATCCAAAAGCTAATATGAAGCTGCTAGGAGCTTAATAAGAATCTTTTAAAATGAGGAAACATAAGATATACAACTTATGAGAACCAAAGCTTTCTATCCAACAGTTCTGACTTAGTTAAGGAAACTGTCATGTCCCTAGTTGTTTGATAATGAAGTCATTTTTGATGTTGTTTCGAGAAAAAAATTGATTGATGATAGTGTGATCATGCCGCCTCAGGAACAAAATCGAAGGAAAATAATAAAATCCCTCAGTGGAAAGAATGTATCACTTGCAGGAAGAGGTTAGGGAAAGAAATAATGGATTAGAAGAAGTGAAGAAATGAAGGTGTTTTAAGAGTAAACACACAAGTACCAAGTTAATCACATTGAAAAGGTGAGTTCGATTTTGTTCCCGACAGATTAGAGATTTAGGGAAGAATGGGTATGTAAATATCTTGGATTTTAGATTAATTAAAAATAGAAAGAAGTTTGAGCTCAGATCCTTATGTTGTTCTTTCAAAAATGCATCATGCAATCTCTAAATGCATCTATATGCAGACTCTTGGGACTGTCACTAATTTATATATATTGTAGCATTTTTATCATCATCGGGCACTTTTTAGAATGGATACAACCTGATAGTACAACCATCACTAATACCCACTGGTATTATGAAATTATGAATACTATGTTTTATTGAAACATTAGAAATAGACTTAGGCATCAAGGCATAGAAGCCAGGACAACAAAAGTAGTCACCTTCCTTTTATTATATCAAATTTTGTGTAAGGAAAGATATTGGACCCACAATGACCTTGAAAATTCATACCCTTGGGTACATTATGCTTCGTATACCTTAACAAGATTCTGAGTCAGAAAACAGACAAGGAAATTGTTGCAACCTCACCATAGTTTACACATAATGAAGATCGAGATATATGCGGCTATCCACCCATAGTGGAAGCTCTTACCATAAACATCCAAGTTAGGTGAAATTTATAAGATCATTTGGAACAATCACAACATGCAAAAAACCAAGAAAATTTTATGCCCCCTATCCTTGCGACTCTTTGTCTTTACACAGACGTCATGGAGTAACTCGGAAGGCATAACAACATAAATTGTGAATTAATCTAATTTAAAATTCATAACTTATTAAATGTCCCTAGGTAAAACATCATCAGGACATAAAAGAGTCATAATCAACCCAAGATCAAACTGTGTTTAAGTAGCATTTAAGAAATACTATTGATTCATTTTCAAGCTTAGTAGAGATTCAACAATCAATAAGTCAGAATTTAAGCAAATAGGTCTTCCATGTCTGAGTATAACCCTTTTCATGCCTGTTTGTAATCCAATGTTGGTCGTAAGAACATCATTCATGTTAGTGCAATGGTTTGTGTCACCCTTGGTCTTGTGAAAGTGACAGTTTGGTGAAATTATCGAGTAACATCGTATCACAAGACAAATAATCCTTTGACGACCTAGCAGATGTAACCTATCATACTGGCAAAGATGCCCCCAGTGCAAAATGACTTGACCTTAAGACATAAACATAGACAAATCCCTAGCGAGGATAAGATTTCATAAGGAAGCAAAGTCAATGTTTAGCACAAGTGCAAGTGTGAAGGCTTAGTATCAGTAATGCTTTGATAGATGGAGCATAGAAACACAAGTGACGCCTGATTGCCAGGTTTTCACCAGTTGGCTAGATCTTTTATTTTTCATTTTTTTTTTCTTTTTTTTCTTTTTTGAATGTTTTTGCAGTATCAAGGTGCTTGTTTACTAGGTTTTCACCAAGGATACCCTTTTCTTCAAGACTTTTTCCACTTTTTTTGGATTTCTTTAGGATCAATTTTCTGAATGTTTTTGGTATTTTCTGAGAAATATTTCACTATACAGGCTTTGCTAGCCAAACATCAAATGTAGAACCACTTCAAATGTAGAGTATTGATAGGATCCAAAAGAATGTCTCTGTCGGGTGTAGCTAGTTGATAAGCTCCAGTCCCAAAAGTAGCAGTGATAACATAAGGTCCTAACTAATTAGGTTCAAATTTTCCTTTCTTCCCTCTGTTAGGCTGGTTCTTAGGATTCTCTTTTAGGATGAGATCTCCCACTTCAAACTTGTGTGGCTTTATCTTTTTATTGTACCATTTGGACATTCATGCTTGGTACACTTTCAGATGATCAAATGCCTATTGTCTCCACTCATCAAGTAGATCTAAACAATTCAACCTATCGATGTAGTATTTCTCATTAGTAAAAAGACCTTGTAAAGATATCCACAAAGATGGGATTTCAACCTCAATAGGTAGTATTTCTTTAGCGCCATAGACTAGAGAAAATGACGTGGCTATAGTTGGTGTTCTGATGCTTGTTTTGTAGGCCTATAGTGCCAGATTTAGTTGTAGATGTCTGTCTCTGCCAGACTTACTTACAATTCAGTGTATTATTTTGAGAATATTCTTATTAGATTCCTTAGCCTATCCATTACCTTGAGGGTAATAGATTGAGGAGCAATGTTGAGTGATGTGGAACTGTTCACAAAGGTCATCAATGTTTTGATTTTTAAATTGGCCCCCATTGTCTATTACAATTGAAGAGGGTATCCCATATCTACAGATAATGTAGTTAAGAATGAACATAGCCACCTATTTTCTAGGGGCTTTGATTAGTGGCATGACCTCGACCCACTTCATAAAATACTCAGTGGCAGTAATGATGAACTTGTGTCCATTTAAAGAATTGGGATATATTTGTCCAACCAAGTCAAAGGCCCATTGTTGAAATGGCCATTGTGTTATAAAAGGTATAAGTTCTCTAGTAGGAGCATGGATGAGATTTACATGTGTCTGGCATTTATGACATGTCTTGGAAAACTGAACAACATCTTTCTCCATGGTAGGCCAATAATAGCCTACTCTAAGCAGTTTCTTTGCTAGTGAAAAGTCATTCGAATGTGATCCACATACACCTTCATGGACTTCTTTTAATGTGAGATCAGACTCTTCATGTTCTAAACATCTAAGAAGTGTACCGTCAAGACCTAGTCGATATAAGTTATTAGTTATGAGGACATAACCCGATGCTGTCCTAATCAAGGCTCTTTTCTCATTTCTAGATAGATAGTTAGGAATAGTTTGGTCAGTGAGATAGGAAATGATATTGGCATACCGAGATTGGTCTGGGGCATTTAAAGCACATATTACTTAATATTTAGGGGTATCAAAGGAAGGATAGGAGAGTTCTTCCACAAAAAATTCATAGCGGAATTGATGTTCTTCCAGTTGTAACATGGATGCCAAGGTATCCATAGCATCTGCAGCCTTATTCTCTATTCTAGGTATCTGCTGGAAAGTAATGAAGACAAAATACTTCTTTAAGTCATCTACGAGTTGTCTGCAGGGCATCAAATTTTCATCCTTCATCTGATACTCTGCATTGACTTGATTAATGATGAAATGGGAGTCACCATACACGTGTAACTCTACAATCTTCCAATTTATGGCAAGCTTAAGACCGTTTACAAATGACTCACATTCAAAAATGTTATTGGTGCATGGAAACATCAATTTGTAGGACTTTGGTATCTTGTATCCTTGAGGAGTTATGAATAGGACACCCGCTCCAGAGCCTTGTTGTGTGAAAGAACCATCAAAATACATCTTCCATGGATTCTAATTTAGATGCATGATTGTATCATCAGGGAATTCAGTTTTCAAAGGTTCATCATCTTGAAGTGGTGAATCAGCTAGCTGGTCAGCGAGGACTTGTCCTTTAATAGCTCTCCTATCCACATAATAAATGTCAAATTCACTTGGAATGATGACCCATTTTGCTAATCGTCCTGTTCATGCTATTTTTATTAAAAGATACTTTAGAGGATCGATCTTAGCAATAAGCTTGATTGTATGTGAGAGCATGTAGTGTCTCAATTTCTATGATGTGAAGATGATTGCTAAGCATGCTTTTTCAATAATGCTATAATTGAGCTCATAGGAGACTAGTGTTCTACTAATGTAGTAGATAGATCTTTCTTTCTTTGTTTCATCCTCTTGGGTGAGAAATACTCCTAGTGATGTAGCTGTAGCTAAAATATAGAGGAGTAATGGCTTTCCATGAATAGGTGCCATAAGAATAGGAGGAGTAGCTAGGTACTCTTTTAGTTCTCTGAAGTTGGCTTTATAGTGTTCATCCCATTTGAAGGTGACCCCTTTATGTAGTAATATTGTAAAGGGTTGTGATCTATCAGCAAGTTGTGACATGAATCTCCTAATTGATTGAAGTCTCCCTTGTAGTGTCCTCATTTGACTAATGTTGCAGGGAGGAGTCATCTCTAGTATAGCTTTGACTTTTGCAGGATCTACTTCAATTCCCTTTGCTGAAACAATAAATCCTAGGAGCTTCCCTGATTGGACTTTGAAGGCACATTTATTAGGATTGAGCCTAAGTTGAAATTTCTCCATTTGATCCAATATATTTCTTAAATCATCAATATGAGTGCTCCTTTCTCTGGATTTAGCTAATGTGTCATCCACGTAATCCTCCATGTTTTTATGCATCATATCATAGAATATAGTGGTCATTTCTCTTTGACATGTGGCACTGACATTCTTTAACCCAAATGGCATGACGTTCCAACAAAAGGTTCCCCAGGTGCATGTAAATGTTGTCTTCTCTTGATCCTCAAGGGCAATTTTGATTTGATTATAGCCTGAGAATCCATCCATTAATGAATACATTTGGTATCTTATTGTGAGGTCTATGATCATATTGATATTAGGAAATGTGAATTCATCCTTAGGACATTCTTTGTTCAAGTCTCTGAAGTCCATACATATCCTGATAGATTTATCAAATTTAGATACTGGGACCAAATTGGAGATCCAACCTGCATAGGAAATGACTCTGATAAACCTTGCTTTTAGCAACTTCTCTAGCTCCATCTTTAGTAGTAATGCAACATGAGGATGCATATTTGTAAGTGACTATTTCATGGGCTTGATCCCAGGAGCTATAGACAAATGATGCATGATTAAGTTATGATCAAGTCCAGAAATACCAGTATAGGACCATGCAAAGTTGATTTTCTTTTCCTTCAGAAATTCAGTGACTGTGTCTTCTCTTCTTCTGACAAAGATTGTGCAAGGTGTACTATTTGAGGATCTTCAATTGTGCCCAAATTGAATGGTTCTTCTGGTTTGATTCATACTAAAGATCTCTCCTGAAAGTGTGCGGGGAGGATAAAAAGGATCTCATCTTTTGGCACCTCAGAGAGGTTTTCACCATCAGATACATCTTTTATTTTGACCTTTTTAGAATCTGATACTGCCACAAGGTGGTTTTCACCATCAGATCTATTCTTCTTTTTAATTTTTCAATTTTTGACTAAGAAACTTGATATCCTCCTTTGACATGTTCTCACTCCTTGCATTGGTGGAAGAAGGATATGGTTTTCAAGCATTTAGATAGCAAGTCAAAGCATAGTCATTGGGAAAGTCAAGGATAGGAGTAGAATCTATATTAGTCTAATCAATAAGGTCTAGGTTTATCAAGGATAAGGAATCAGAATTAGGGAAGGACAAAACTGCATTAGCATCATGACTATTAACTGATAAGATGTGTTCTGTTAAGTTAATTTCTTTGATATTTACATCAATAAGAGTTAGATCGTCATAAAATGGGTCATTGTTAGTTATATGCAGACCAAAATCTAGTGACTTGTTAGTGGAGCTCTCATCATCATCTCTCCATAAATGGAGGTTTCTTTCTTGTCACTGTAGAAATTCCTCTAGACTTAGGAAAGCACTAGTCTCTCCATTCCTAACGGGGAGAAGGAACTCTTCCTCTGGCTCAGGATTATTAGTGTCATTGGGAGTAGTGTTAGACTATTCACAAGGAGCTACAAACATGTGAATTGTATCTATTTCAATATATTTTGTGGTGATAGATAGCTCATCCCATTCATAATGATGAGAGTTAGTGACCTCATCATCAGATTTGTTTAAGTATTCAACAATGGTTATTTGATGTACTTGGTTAGCTACCTGTGGATCAAAGTGTGGTAGATCAAGAACATGTGAAACCGTGACCAATTGCCCCCAGTTAGGATGTAAATCCTATCATAAGGGTACACTTTCTATAGATGTTTCTATCAAGGGTATCTTTGAATAATTTGTTGTTGAGTCTCCTACCTCTTGAATGGGAGGTTGTGCTAACAAAGGGGTGTGAAGATATTGTGGTACCTCAAAGCTGGGTAATAGTGCTCTCCTTGATAGTTGGGATTCTCTGTTCCAACATGTAATAACCTTTCATAGGACCACTGCTCTAGTTCATCTGTTTCATCACTCCCTTTGTCTAAGGATGGGATGTCTTTTGAAGCAGGTTTGTTAGTTTTAGTATTAAAACCCAGTCTTGTTTTGTCTCTAGTATTTCAAAACTCCACGGGTATAGGCTCAATAAGTCCTCTTCCTATGTCATTTAGAGGTCCCTTTCCTTTGTATCCCATCTATTTGAGGAAATCATATCCTTTACCATACTATTCTAGGGATATCTCTACATGTTTTACCTCAACTTCCGTTGGTTCTCCTTTGTAAATCCAGTCCAAGACTGCCTGTTCTTCTATGTTATCTAAAGAAGATGTGGAGGCCTTAACCATACCTGTGGCCTTGTGAATTTTTGGTTCCTTTAATGTAGTAGGTGTGAAAGATGAGGAGGGTATTCCATAGGATCATGGTGATATTGGTAATTCTCTATGTGAGGGAGTCAGGTCCAGTTTGTATTCTCCCATACCTATTTCTTCAAGTTTTAAGGTTTTCCCAAAGCTTTTCATAACCATGTCCTTGGTACTCTTGGGGGAAATATCATCCATGGCCTCCTTGTTGTGGGGAATCATACTGCCTACCTTAATATTATTTCAAGTATATTTATCATTGATTGGAATTGTTAGCTCCACCCCATTATGTGGGAACTTGATGCATTGGTGATAAGTAGATGGTACAGCTTGCATTTCGTGAATCCACGGCCTCCCCAATAGGATGTTGTAGGCTAAGGGAAAATCTAGAACTTGACATGTGACATTTATTTCAATTGGTCCAACTCTGAGGGGAAGAATGATAAGACCCCTAGAGGATCTTTCTTCCTCGTCATAATCTTTGATGGTTATCTTTCTTTTGGAATCAATTGTTTGTTCTGAAAGACCCAACTTTCTGATTAGATTAAGTGTACAAATATTTAACCCTACACCTCCATCTATCAAGACACATCTAACACAGGATTTATGAATGAGAACTTTGATATGGAGGGGTTGATTGTGTGGATGCGTCAAATATTTATCATCCTCTTCAGAAAAGGAGAGGTAATGTGGCACTGAGATGTGATTGACCATCACTTGGGATTTGTCTATATCAATATCCTTTGGGACATTTGCAACATGTAGGGCTTGTTCTAGGATTTCCCTATGTACTGTGGATATCTTGAGAAACTTGAAGATGGAAATTTTGGCAGAGGTTCATTGCAATTGGTCTACCAAGTCATACTTTGATCCAGGAATAGTAACCACATGTTTTGCTGCCGGTTTAGGAATAGTAATAATAGGGACCTTGGATGTTGATGCTGGTTTTGGGGGTCCTTTGATCATGACCTGTGCTTGGCTCCATGTTACTGCATTAGAGTGGAATGAAACACCTTTGATTGTGACCACATTAATTGATTCGGTTTTAATGTCTAGCATATTGATCATATTATCATTGTTCGAATAGGTGTATTTTACTTCATTACCTTTCCCTTTGGATGTTTCTCCTTTGTTGTAATGAGGAAATGGTTTATTGAATACCGCATGATCTTCATTGCTAGTGTGTCCATCCACTTTGATCTTACCTCCTTCAATGAGGTCTTGAATAACATGTTTAAGCTTAAGGAAATTATTAGTCTTGTGTCCTTTTTTCTTATCAAAGACATAGTAGGATTTATCATCCCACCATCTGGGTTTGACCATTGGTTCCCATGGTTTGGAATCTAGGATTGTGATAAAAATTTTATCCAATAGTTTTTTTAGTACAATCTCAAGGGGTTCTTCCAAAGGAGTGAATGTTCTTTGAGGTTTTGAAGTCCATGTCTGACCTTTGTTATTATCATTGTTTGCTTTGGGTAGTGGGGTTGTTACCTTGGCATCTTTGCTTTCTTGGATACTATTGGTTAGATTGAGTACCTCAGGTTTAGGGCCAACATTGGATGCATCTAATATGCCATCATTGACAACATTCTTGTTTTGTTTCCACCATTTAGGCTTGGAGTTAGAGTTGTTCAATTTATTTTCACTCTAAAGAGTGATCTCCCCCTTTCTGACCATAACTTCTTTGATATATAGGGCATTTTTAATCATCCTGTCAAAACTAGAGGAATCTTGCATTTGCAATGCATAGTTCAATTTTGGTACCAAGTTATTGACAAAGATTTCCATCTTCTCTGATTCAGGAATAGCTCTAGAGTACCGTGCAAAGATTTTCATCCATCTTTGGAGGAAGCGTGTAAATGATTCACTAGTTTTTTGTTTAGTATTACAAAGATCCATCATAGTCACATCATGTTGGATATTGTAGGAGTAATGTTGAATAAATTGTTGTATTAACTCCTCAAAAGTCTTGACCTTGGGTGTTAGTTTTGAGAACCATTCCATGGCATTACCTCCTAGACTTTCAAGAAATAGTCACATGAGGTAGGTAGGTTCATGCATATATTCGATGCTCAGAGCACAAAATTATCTGATGTGATCATGTGGGTTAGTTTCTCCTGTGTATTTGTCATATTTTGGTCTTGCCACATTAGGAGGAATTGAGACCGTAGTGATACTTTTTTTAAAAGGAAATGGACAAATGGTATCCATAGAGTACTTTGATTTGGGTGTAGCTTTCTCTTGTTTGAGATTTGAGAGCTCCATTTTCATTAAGGTGAGTTTTTTAGTGAGAATGGATATACGAGTTGGTACCTTCTTTTCTTTGAGTTTTTCCACATCATAATCCTAGGGTAATTTTACACTGGTGGATGCTAGGTGAAGGAAGTAGTTCTCTTTATCCTTGTTAATTATCCTTTCTAGTATCTTATGTAACCTCCTACTTTATTTAAGTTTATTGTGCTCATCTTTATGAATTTCCCCCTCACTATCTGATCCAAATAGAGGATGTTCAAATGTGGTTTCTTCATTTTCATTGAGATCTTTGTGATTTTGGCTTTTTCTATTGTCATATTCTTCAAAAGCCTCACTCTATCCGTGAGTGGATTTGTCCATTTGTAGAGAGTCTAGATTAAGTAGGGAACTGTGAGATGTTTCCCCTCAAAAGTGTAGTGATTTAGGAGGCACTTTCGATCCTTTAGATGTGTACTTGTGTCTCGTGTTAACCATGAAGTTGTATATCAACTTTTGTCAATGTTTCCCAATAGTGTCAGGTAGTATCTTGAATCGTTCAAGTGAGTGTGTCTAGGTGAAAGTATCATTTGAGTTTCCTGGGTGGAAGTAAATGATTCTAGCATTAGAGGATTAGAATGCTCAGATAGTGAGCTAGGAACCAAGTGTTTGTAAGAAGTGGATAGACCACACATATTGAGATAGATTACGAGAAACTGACAAGACATGCAAGGTAGATGTTTGAAAATCATTTTGATATAACAACAGGGAGACTATAAAAGACAATAGGGATAGACTAAAGAGCCAAAAGGGTATCCAAGTCAACTGAGACTTTCTAAGAAACTATCTAGAAAATTCCCGCTTTCCTAGATGCGAGCTCCCAGATGTGTTCCTAGAAATACTGGATGCGAGCTACTGATGACCCTAGATGAAAGCCTATATACCAGATATGAAATATGCTGACTAGATGCGAGCCAGAATACTAGATGTGAGCCTATATACTAGATACGATAAAGGACATACGGGATGCTATTTTCTGATGTCTCTGTCAGATTTGATTAGTTTTGAAAAATTCATTCTGGAAGTACGTGAAGTTCATCTGATTCTAGATTTGCATTCCGAGACCCGTTAGTAGATGAAAACACATGTGTGGATCTGGGATTGAAATTTGTTGTTTTTTTGAAGATGTTATCTTTTTAATGACTTTTCAGGCACGTCAAATAGATTTACATTGTTAGGAGAGTGAAACAGACACACATCTTATCCCTATTTCCTAGGTGGAGGATGAAAATCCTTGCTCATTGACTTAGGCACACACTCAAATGCTAATTATAATATAGGCATCACCAAGCACGCAATGGCTCTAGTCATGATGCTGGATTAGCTAACTCCAAACACAAGTGAGGGCACGATATGATGAGTGTCTTGGGGCAATTGCTTTTTTCCTTGCACAAGGATTATCACCCTTTCGGTGGTGAATTAGGAATTCTTTTAGTTTAAGTGTTGTCTATTATTGGGCAATCTGTTCAAAACCGTCCCCCATAGAATTGCACAAGGCAAAATTCAGGCGTATATCCCTATGAGTACCTAAGTATATGTAGTTTCGCAAGAAAGATTCAAGTGGCTCTTCTCTACATATACCCAAGGATGCTCAAAGAATGATGTCAGAATTCTATGAACAAAACCGGCTCCATCTTCTAAGGCTTTAGCCTACGAGGAAGCAACTATTTATAGCGAGTTAGAAGGGTTGGCATAAAACATGTCCTCACTTGGGTCATTCCCAGGAGATTTTTTCCTCAACCGGTAGGTCCTCTACTATTAAATAAGCTTACAAAGGATTGGCAAGCGTAGGACATCTATATTTATGATTCTTCCGAAGAAGAAGAGCATACTCTACTAATCCATGTTGTTTTCTCCCAAAATAGATTCAAGCAAATAGTTCATTTCATCAAGCAATGTTGTGCTTGATTTAAGATGTTCCTATTTAAAGAAAACATAATTCTTGAAAGTAAATTTTGTGTTCGTTCAATTTAGCCACAATATTTAAATGAGTAGCTTGTTCAATTTCTGATTCCCAAATTTAGACAGTGTGCTTGTTCAATTAACCCACAAATTTAGTGCTTTGATTGTTCAGTTACTTGTCCAAAATAAATTTAGTTATGTTTTCTTGGTTCAATTATCTCCAAATTCCTTTCAACCCATAAACTGAGGTGTGAGTTTCTAATTTTCCTGAAAAGGAAAAGAGCATAGTCCTCTAGTCAGTTTAGTGGAAGATTGGAAATTGTTACTAGTGTCAAAATCATGTAAAAATAGAGGTCAAGATGGGGGGTTGGGCAACCTAAAAAACCACGTTAGTATTCTTCATTTTAACTCCCAAGAAAAATATTTGATGTAACCTGCAAGCACTAGTTAAGCTGTGAAAAGACCAAAGAAATCAAACACGCAAACGTTAGTGGTTAAGCAATGACGTTCACAAAATATTTCACTAGATAATATCTTAAAACAACAGTATGTGATACTGTATACAGGATGTGAGCCTTTGTCACCAGATGCAACTTAATGCTCCCCAGATGTGATCCTAAACCAAAAATAATCTGGGAAATCCTAGATGCGAGCCTTATTTTCTGCGGTGCGATCGCGTATCTTGGATGTGATCCAGAATGACCAGAAATGACTTTGTAACAGAATCTTGTGCATGCAAATTAGTGGAAAATAGATTCAAAATGAGGCAAAGTTGGAAATCAGGCCCCATGATGGGTGCCAGAAATATGTGTGTATATTTTTGCACCTATTACCTGCAACACAACACTTCAATAGATCATTACATTAGCGAAAAACGGGTTAGATGAGCATATAAATCCACTAAAATTGACCTATTGATTTCTAACTAGGAAGAGTATGAAAAACAACATAATAGCCCTCAGATTATGTCTCTTTCAGTGAAATATACATCCTAGCATGAAAGATTTGAGTTAAAATGAGAAAGATATCTAAATAACATGCATTCTAGCTCTAAAAAGAATGAAACTAACAATGCATCAACATGAAATATGAAATGTGATATGAATCTATGTCTATTCTAACAGCATAACAATGCAATTTTCAATATAAGATGAAGGCCCATTTTTGCCCAAAAACACCTTCTATTTATAGAAGAATGAGGAGAGAGAGGGCGGACAAGGTGCATTAATGGAGCTTGAAAAACTCATTAATGGAGTGTAAGAGCAATAAATGCCAAAGGCATTGAATAGGCATGGTGGAGACATGGGCTTAAAGAATCTTCATTAATGAGACATTAATGAAAGCCTTAAAGAAGCATGGGAAGGGTGTAAGAGAGTGGCTTGAGAAAGTGGACTTGAGGAAAGGAATCTTGGGATTCCTTTACTTTCTCAAGTGGGTTGAGTCTTTAATCATTCCTTAATGGACTGTGAAAATATTAGGAGGTGGGTTAGGATAGAATTAGGATTAGAATTAGATTAGCAAGGGTGAATGGGTTGGGATAGGTTCAAACCTAGAGTCAAAGTGGTTGAAGTGGGTTAGGTTAGGGGTTTAGAGGAATATTAATGAAATGAATGAAACTTATTTAATTCATTCAAAATTAGGGATATCAATTATTTAAAAATTTAATTTCTTTTTAATAATCAATAGGACTATAGCCAATTTAATTAAATTAATTAGGCTAGGGGAATGGGTTCTTTTGCAAGTGAGCAATTGATTTAGGACTTTATTTAATTCCTAGCTAATTAATCATATTTAGCCATGTATTTGATTGATTATTTGATTTTGGCTAAAAGTAATTAATTTAGTGATTTGATCACTTTAGGAGATTAAATTGATTTCAAAAGAATTATGCCAAGCAATAACAAGGTCATTTGAACATAATTAGGGGTATGATCGCACTTAGGGAAAATAGTGTCTATAGTCTGAGTAGACCAAATCCAAGTGGTTACAGGAGCAGATAATAGGAATACTATGACTATGATCAATAGTCAAGAGAGGAATAAATAAGAGACACTATATTGGGGATGTCTTGTAAGTTGCTGATTTAAAGAAGGTCATAGTTGGGAAAGAGATCTCAACTAATTCTTTTTTTTTCCTCTGCAAAGAGGTGGTGGCTCTACCAAGTTTTGAAGGCAATTTAAAGGTGAATTCAAATAAAATTGTTTGCACCAGCTTTAGCATATTCCAAGTATTTTTATTTTCATTAGATAAATTATTTTGTTCCATGAAAATCAATTATACATAATTTCCCTATGAAGTGGTCAACACTAATTTAGAGGGAAGAGAGAGGCAGTTGGTAACTTATCCGACCTAATAAGATTTGACAACAAAATAGAAGGGAGTTGTGTGGGGCTATAAATTTCAATGAAATCCTTGGATACCCAAATCCCATTCCCTTAGGAATCAGGGATTACTTGCCTAGATTCAGTGGTATAGGTGAACAATCAGTTGAAACACATTTAGAGGAGTATTTTCATTTGATGCAGCACTGTAACATTTGAAATGAGGATGTATGGATGATTTTTTTCTATGTCTTTAGTTGGTGAGGCTAGGGATTGAGTTAAAGGATTACCTCATGGTTCACTAGAATCTCTGGATGAACAAGTGTCTTGTTTCATGAGATAGTATGGTGACATAGAGGAAAATGTTTCTTCTAATGCATGTAGATCTGAGGAGCCTATGTCAGATTCAGATAATGATGAGGAATATGTTGAAGAAGACCAATGGTTGCAAGATCAATTCATTTTGGGGATGCAACAAAAGAGGATAAAAAGAGAGGTGGGTGAACCTGCACTTTATTTTAATAGGAAATTTTCTGCTCATAAAAGGAATTTTGTAGGTCATTTTTGTCCTCAAGAGTCATTTTGGGTTTGTGTATTTGTGGCCCTTTGTTCTTCTGATTCAACTAATTAGTCAACTTCCTTCAGGAAAAATTATTTTGAATACACCAAGAAGTGGATAAAGGATATTGAGGATCCCGAATATGAACATATTGGATATGAGATAGATCAACTCATCCAAAATAATTGCATATTATTTTTAAAGAAAAAGGTAGGAAGGATAAAGGATGAATCAGCATTGGAGTTTTATAAATGATTTTCTAATGCATACAATGAGCTTCCAGTAGAGGTTTACCTTCTAGAGTCTTCATATATTGAGTTATTTCTAGTACTTTGTGTGCCTAAATTAGTCAATTGGTCTGCATCTCATAGAGAAGAAGAGGTTGGGCATACCAGGAAGTGGATACTATCAGTTCAAGAATCTAAACCTGGATATGTACTTGATGATAACTCTAATGATGTTGAATCTAATTATACTAGTGATGTTGACTCTAAAGCTAATAATGAACATAATGGACATCAAGATTTTGAAGATGAACTTATAGTTGACAGTGTTCCTACTGAATCTATAGTTTCTTCTTCTCTTCAACATAATGATGGAGATGTCTTATCTTAGTCTAAGGATAACATATGTAAAGAGTAATAGGATCATTCTGATGAAAAGGTAAGTTGTTGTGATAATTCTTTTGATGACAGTGACATCAATCATGAAATTTCAAACCAAGTTTTTGATATTGAAGATCCTAAATTTGAGGTTTCACACGAGGTTGTACCTAGTAGTGATGTTATTGAGAATGAGGAAAACCAAGATGATAGATATGTGTCTAGTATGGGAGTTATTTCTTGTGATTATGAAAGTAATGATCTTTCTCAGTATGAAACAAAAGATGTGTGTAGTCAGCAGGATAATATTAATTTGATAAATGAAGATGTTGATTGTGAGTGTGTATCAGAGGTGAGTGTAAGTGATGAAAATGGTTCATTTCATAGTGAAAAAGTCTCAAAGTTATTGTCTAATAAATATCTCAGATTTTTAGGTAAGGACAACTTTGAATCCCTACACGCCACACACATTCAGTTTGACAAGGAATATATATGAGATGGCCATAATTTTGATACTTATATTTTTTATTTTCCTTGTACTTCTATCTCACTAGGGTACAAAAAGATTGAATATGACCTTTTAGATGATGAGTGTATCAGTGTTTGTTCAGATTCAAAAGATAAAGAGACTCCAATTATGATGTTGAGTACTAACTGGGATAGTTGTGTTGATTATGAATCTAGTTCAGATTCTAGTTCATTCACAAAACCATTGCAAGATGAACTCTTAGTTACTCAAAATATTCAATTGCCTGATGAGTGTGTTGATATGTGTCATCCCTCTAGTGAACAAGATAGTGGTTTGTATAAAGATGATAATTTTCAAGTGAATTCTTTAGGGAATTCTGTTATGGATGTGCAAACCACTGATAAGATACAAAATGATAATTCTTTTGAAGAGAAGAATATGGATCATGACATGGAGTTTCCATGTTGTGGTAATAATGGTGTTGAATCTTGTTCTTATTCTATAATGATTTGTCTCCTCTTATTGAAGGTCAAAATACCTTGCAAATGATCCCTGATGTCTATGATGAGCCTAAATCTGATATTTCTCAGATTGTTGTCCCCTATCCTTTGAATATTGGGCTAGATCATGTCCCAAGTGATCAGTGTCCTGAATATTTGCATGAGGTTCAGTATGATGATTACTCCATTGACATGCAACCTATTGATATAACTAGACCAAATGATGATGACTCAAGCTACATGGCAGAGTATGAGTGCTTTTCTCAGGTGGATGTTGTTTCTTCCAGATGTGGTAGTGCATTAGGCATAATTGATTATTGTATTGGATTTCAATTTTTTCTAATTTATGAATGTAATGTACATATTCTACATGTTTTTCATATGTCTGATTTTATTTCCGGCTCTAATGTTGAATATGCTAATCTTTTTTCTAATGAGAAAATGGTATCTGATAATGGATCAGATTAGACACATGAAAGAAAATGTTTTAGTTTGTTTCCAGACTAGGGAGCATAAAATTTTGTCTATGATAGGGGAAAACTGGATCAAAAATTTTATGATTGTGTCAGGCCATCAGAGTTGGTTTGATCATTTTTAGATCAAAAAATAAGTGGCAGAGCTGAGTTATTTTTCTGCTGCAAGTATGTACATATTTTTTTCCATGATTTCTTGTCTTAGGTTTGTTTCCTACTTTTTCTAGTGGTCTGCTTCTCCTAGAAATCCTGAATCCTTATCATGCCTACAAGAGACATGCATCCCAAGATGGAGCCACTATTAGAACTTGCAAAATTTTCGATAGTTCCAAGCTCTTTCCCCTTGTCTCTGCAATTATTCTTGGCCTCTAGCGTAAAGCCCTAAGTCTTGATTGTGTCAAAATTGGCTAAACCCTAAACCCTTCAAGGCATGTTCTAATTTCATGTTACTTTTAAAGCCACTTAAGTCTTAAATTTTCCCATTTGCACTTTATTATCCTAGCCTATCTCTTAGTTGTGTAACCAAGAACGAATACTCTTTTTCTGTCTAGCTACTTAACTCAAGCTCTTATCTCCTAATCTCAGACAAGATTGAATATTCTCTTTCTATCTCGAGATTTCACACACATCGTTGATCTTGTTTCAATCCTATGGCTCACCCGTAATCTCTGAGAAAACCATGAGTCAAGATTTTTTTTCTACAACTTCAAGACTTAGTTAGTCGTGCAATCTCCAGATTGACTCAATGTCAAGGAAGGGTTTGTAGTTTTCCTTCAGTCGCGTGATCCCTAGATAGACCCAAAGTCAGAGGAAGGGTTACTTTTCTCTTTGGTCATGTGATCTTGTAATGGAATAGAGTTAAGCTCAAGTCAAGGTTAAGATTGGCTAGTCGTGTAATCTCTGAATAAAATTCAAAGTCAAGAAATCTCTCAAGATTAAATGAGGGTCATTGATCGGGTTCTATTCTTTTCTTCATTGTATTGTTTGCACCAAGTCTCAGAACAAACTCAAGGGTTAAAGAATCATTGAGAGACTTGGAGATCCCTTCAATCGTATGATCTCTAGATAGATCTTGAGTAATGAATGGTGAAGTTCTAAGCCAAATTAAAGTTGCACAGATATGATTTGGACTGTTGATTAAAGAAATGATCTTGTGGTTCTTGTCTAATCTCAAAATAAACTCTGGAGTTAGCTTTTCATCTAGCGACTTATATTTTCCTTCAGTCTCTGTATCTTGAGATAGACTACAATTAAGAACCTGAGTTATGTTAGTCAAGCATGGGTTGTCTGGGATCGAATCTGAACCATTAATGCAATGTTGATCTTAGGGCTTGCGCTAGATATCTGAATAAACTTTGAGGTTCATAAAAGTTCTTGCAACTTGGTGATCCCTTCAGTCGCGCAATCTCCAAATGAACCTGAGTCAGGATCAAGTTAATGTGAAGTTTCCAAGGATCAGATCAGAACCATAGATATGTCTTGAATCTAGTGATGTGCACATAATCTCCCAACATACCTAGAGTTAAAGAAAATGTTCAATGACTTGGAGATTACACAGTCGCGCAATATCCAAATAAAGCTAGAGTTAAAGTGTAGGTTAAGGACTGGTTAAAGTTCAAGGTTAAAGGATGAATTAAAGTGTAGGCAAGTCTTGATAGATCGTGTGGTGGGTGTGAATCCTTATAAAGAAGATGAACATGACCTAACCATTGAGGGATTGCACCTGAAGGCCACATGTCCCTAGTGGGTTTGATTAGGGCTAGGGTAATGAAGAAAAGACTCATAAAGTGGGTTTTGATATGATGACAGGTATAATGGATCAAATAAAAAGTGATCGAGATCTATTCATTAAGCCATTGCGCCTTACTACCTGATGAGGCGATCTAATGGCCATATTTTTTAACACTTTTACTATCTTTTTAACAAGTTTACTTACATCTGATACTTGAAATTATGGTTTTTATATATATTTTATGTATGGAAAGGACATAAGTAGGAACGTAGATGGTAAAAACATTATCGAACTATGATACTTGGAACTCATGATCTTACATGATAAAATGTAGAAGTAATATACTAAATGAATAATTCCTTTCCTATGCTATGTTGTGGGTAGTTTCCTTCCTATAGCCACATGTCTTGCAAGAGCATTAATTAAGTTTAATACTTTCATCTAAATATTAGTGATAAAGATATATACATGTGTCGAAGATGGTATGTGTGTGATAATCCTTTTGCAGGAATCAATGGAGCAGTTCTAAAGTCTAGCATTGTGGTGTTGAAGAAGTCAAGGTTGGTTACTCTCACCATAGACATCGGGCTGAACCAGTAAAGAGCACATAAGCCAGGTGAAGCGTCATTGCAAGATCTTCACAGGAGGAATGGGTCAATATAGTTTCCTGTTGCATGCCGCACGCAGATCTAGAGCCATCATGTACTACATTCTAGGACAATTTACTGATTAACTACCATATTCTGTTATAAGATATTTTGTATTGATTATGATCCTCATCTGATGGAGTGATCTTAGATTTAGTTTGTAGTGGTAGTTTTCCTTTAAATAAGTTGAATGCCAAACTCTGGGAGTCAAAGAAATAGTTAGTTTTATATAATCATTTTGTAATTCAGTTGTAGAAGAAATATAGACTTGTTGTTACATGTTATGTTCATGCTTTGCAATTAAATGAGATCTTTAATTTTTCATCTTTGAGTTTATTCTATTCACTCCTCTCTGGGGGCCCACATGGGAGGTGAAGTAGTTCATAGTTAGTAGGAACTAGTTTCAGAGTTATCAGTAGGAATTAGTTTAGAGTTCATCAAAAGCATCTAGGACTCTGTTGCTCCTGCAACCATTGGTAACAAAACTGTTGGTTGTTCCTGTAGCATAAGTAAATAGTTGAGTTTAATTCTATAATGTGTTTTTCTTCAAATCTTTAGATAAAATTGCTCATTTTAGTTCCTAGGTTTTAATCTCTCCAAGCTTGTTAGTTTGAGTAGGAAGTGATGAATTCTAATATAGATTAGAGCATATACTTTGCAGATGCTATTTGAAGTTTACGTCCCTGGTTGACTATTCAATGAGTTCAACATATTATTTCTAGTATGATAACTGGCTTGTTTTATTACAAAGTCATTGTCAAAATGATGCATAATCCTTAAGTGCAAAGGTATTATACTGAGTAGTCATTTTTGGCATCATTGCCGGGGAATGGTGTCAATCTAATCTAGCCTAGAGTCATTGTCTTAGATTTAGTTTAGCATTTGTTTTTACGCATAGTTGAAGAGATCATCTTGGGAATTTTCTCCCTCGTAATTATTAGGTTGGACCTCTTGAATTAGTTGCCGACATCTTTAACCCTGAAATCAAGGAACCCTAAGTTGCAAATGAAGAAGTTGAAGAACAATTTGAGAATGTGTTTGCTGTTGCATTTGACCACTTACCATCATAATCATCCTCATTTGAAGAATCCTTGCATCTAGATGAAAATTATTTCAAGCCAGAAGATCTATGGTAGAAGCCAGGGCCTCCTCCAAGGATGGCTCAACCAACCTTCCCTTTCCCCATTCCTCCTCAATAGGGAAACCAAAATTTGAAGAACATACCCTCTGCGACATTGGCCAAATTCTATGGCCTCATCATCGAAGACCCTGAGACCTTCCTCTTCAAGTTTGACATCCTTTTTTAAAGCTATGACTTACAACTGATGCACATAATCTCAAGTTTTTTCTGTTAACTCTGAAAGAAGCTTCTCTAAGATGGTTTATGGGCCTTGGTGCCAATGCTATAGCAGATTGGACTGCTATGAGAAACATGTTTCTTTCCAAATACAAAGAGTATTGTCAGGGGCATGACTTAAGAGGTGATGATATCATCAAGATGGCTTAGAAAGAGGATGAGACCCTAGAGGATTATGTCTCTAGGTTCATGTTCAACCTGGAGTGTAACACTCAACATCAATTGAATGAAGAATCTCATAAACACCTTTTTCTCAAAGGTGTCAATGAGGGGAGCATTGCGGCTCTGGACCTGATGGCTGGTGGTGACATTACATAGAACAATTGGGATGATATCAAGAATATCTACTTGAACTACTCCCATGACACTGTAAAGAAGGGTAGGGGAATTAGAGACCTACCACAAAAGTCTGCTGGATCCGAGGTGTCAAAGGTGGAGCTATCTAATCTTTTGTTCGACTTCAAGTAGGACATCATTAATGATGTCACTAATTAGATAGATACCATGCATGCAAGGAGGAATAAAGAAGATGTTGATGCTGTGCTAGCAAAATATTGTCCACACTGCCGAGAGAAGAAGAGGAGCTACAAGTGCAAGACTGTTGCAAATTTGGAGACACAGTCGATGCCCATTGAATTCAAAGCCATTGATGAAAATGGCAAGGTGCTCTACATTGCCCAATGTAGGCCCTGGGCCCCAAGACTAGGTATGCCACAAGATCCTCTTCAAAATTTTAATAATAATAGTCAATGGAAAAATTTTCAAAATATGGGCACCCAAGGGTGGCAGCAACCTCAGCAAGGTTGGCTGCAACCTCATCCAGGGTGGTAGCAACCTCAACAAGGTTGGAAACAACCCAATCAATGGTCTAATGAATCCCATCAGCAATCCCTAATGCCTCTTCCATAATAGAAAACTATAATGCCTCCTCCTGTAGCTGCTAATAACCCTCCTAAGAAAACGCAGCTGCCAACATAACCTAATCCCAATCCCAATAGCAAACCGCCAGATCAGCAGTAGAGCTATGCCTTAAATGATATCCATCTGAGATCAGGAATGACTCTTGCTTCCCCTCAACCACCTATAATAACTAAGGTTGAAGAGCCACCTATTAACCAAGAAGATGTGACACCTCCTGTAGCCAAATTGCCCCCATTTCCTCAAAGGTTAGCCAATCAAGCTGAACCCATAGTGAACCACGCAGTAGTAGACTTGCTTGACCAATTGAAACATATAACAGTAAAAATACCTTTGCTAGATGCTATCAAAGAAGTCACTGTCTATACTAAAGCCATACGGGAAGCTTGCATAAAACAACCTAGAAGGAAGAAAAAGGATCCTAAAACCATTCATGTTGTCAGACAACTATCTAATCTTATGTTAGAAAAGTTGACTATCTCCTAGTATTCTGATCTAGGGAGTCCTTTGGTTATATTCACCATTCAAGTTATACAAGTCCCAAATGCTCTAGTTGATTTGGGTGCGTCTATAAATGTCATGACCAAAGAAGTACTATCCCATTTAAACATTTCCAGCCTCCGAGATACACCAACCATTTTGCAACTTGCTGATAGCTCTACTGTTAAACTAGATGGGGTAAAAAAAGATGTCATAGTTACATTAAATTCCTAGGAGTATCTAGTAGACTTTGTTGTTCTCTCCCCTAAAGCCAATATGGGTGGGTATCCTCTCATTTTAGGAAGACCATAATTAGCCACCGCTGATGCCTTCATAGATTTCTGATTGAGGAAGATGACAATTTCTATTGGCGTCCATATCAAAAACTTGAACCTCTACTCTCCTGCTCAACCTATGTTGCAAGATGAGGATGTCGTATGGCTAGAATTAGATGATCTTGATCTAGAAACCAATTTGATCCATTAGATCATGGTAATTGATAGAGACCCATTTTTAACTGCTAAAGAGGAAGATGAGGTAATTAAATCCATTGTTACAAATGAATATGGTCAAAGTCCTCAGTGGTGCTCACACTCTTACTGTGTCTTGGAACCTATTTTTTCATCTCCACATACATGTTTATACTCTGTATCCTCCCACTTTCTTCACTCTTTATTACCACATGATATGGTTTCTCTTCTAGTTTCCCCAATAACAATGGTAGACAAGGTGATTAAGGTTGAAGTCTGTCTAAGTAAAGAGTTAAATGTCAGTAGTACTTTGTCACCCTCACACCAGAAAGCTATCCTAGAGTTGCTACAAGAACATCAACATGCATTTTCCTGGGATCACACTAACATGAAAGGGTTAGATCCTAAACTCTATACTCATAAGATCTACATTAGCCCAGATTATAAACCTATACAATAGCTTCAGCAGCGAGTTAATCCTGTCTTGCGCGACATAGTTAAGACTGGACTTTAGAAGTTGCTAAACGCTAGCTTCATATACCCCATTTTTGATAGCCAATGGGTTTCACCCTTGGTCATTGTGCCTAAGAAGGGAGGGAAATGGAAAGTCTATGTTGACTACAGGGAATTGAATACATCCACTAAGAAGGATAATTTTCCATTGCCCTTTATTGATCAAGTCCTTGATAATTTAGCTGGCAAGAAGTACTTTTCCTTCTTAGACGATTTTAGTGGTTACAACCAGATTCAAATAGCTCTCGAAGATCAGGATAAAACCCTTTCACTTGTCCCTAGGGGACCTTTGCATATTCTATCTTACCATTTGGTTTGTGCAATGTTCTGACCACTTTCCAATGAGCTGTGATTAGCATTTTCTCTGACATATCTATTGATTGTATGGAGATCTATATGGATGATTTTAAAGCTTATGGGAACAATTTTAAAGAAGAAAAGCTCAATCTGGAGAGAGTCCTCCAGCGCTTCCAGGACTACAATCTCTTTCTCAATAGTGAGAAATTCTTTATGATGATGGAGGAAGGTGTTGTGTTGGGACATTTTATTTCCTCACATGGCATCCAAGTAGACCCAGCCAAGATTTCAGTAATCAATACTCTAACAACACCGACAAATTAGAAGGATGTCCAGAGTTTTCTCAGCCATGCTAGATATTATAGAAGGTTTATTAAGGATTTTAGCCAAATTGCAGCACCCCTTTATAATCTGTTAAAGAAGGATTATGATTTTTCTTGGAATTTTGAGTGTGATAAGTCCTTCTTGTAGCTTAAGGAAGTTTTGACAACTGCACTAGTGTTGGACAGGCCAAATTGGGGATTACCATTCCATATTCATACAGATGCCTCAGATTATGCTATAGAAGCAATGTTGGGCCAACAAAAAGATGCAATTGAACATGCCATTTATTTTATCAGTAAGAATCTACAGGGAGTAGAATTTAATTATATGGTGACAGAAAAGGAGTTGCTTGCAATGATTTATGCTCTGAATAAGTTCAGGCATTATATTACTGGTTATCAAATTTTTGTCCATACTGACCATTCCATGATTTGGTACCTGATGAATAAGCTAGCTATCTTAGGAAGATTGGCTCATTGGTTGTTAATCATGCAGGAATTTGACATCACAATTATCAACAAGCCAGGGAAAGCCAATGTTATCACTGACTTTATCTCTTGCTTACATGTTCCTGATGATCCTGTAGCCATTGATGATAGTTTTTCAGATGAACATTTGTTCCTGTTGATAACACAAAATCCATGGTATGCTGACATTGCTAATTATCTCACAACAGGTTGGACGTCAACTCACTTTTCTTCAAAAGAACGCAGATTGATGGCCGAGAAAAGTTTCAACTTTTCTTGGATTGCTGGTTTCATGTTTTACACTGGTCCCAACCATGTTATGCGTTGATGCATATGACAGGATGAGACTTATGATATCCTTTGGGCATGTCATAATGAACCATGCGGAGGGAAATTTGCCACCAAGCGGACAACATTCAAGATTTTAGCCACTAGTTATTATTGGCCAACTCTTCACAAAGATGCTGCTCACTATACTAAGAAATGTGATCAGTGCTAGCACATGGGGAGGCCTACTAAGATAGATGAAATGCCCCTGCAGCCTCAGGTGGTGGTCACACCCTTTGATAAGTGGGGAATTGACTTCGTGGGACCCATTGACCCATCTTCTCATGGTAAGTCCTATATCCTAGTCTGCACTGATTATGTCACCAAATGGGAAGAAGCCAAACCAATGAAGCACCCTCAGGACAACAATGTTGCTAAGTTCTTCTATGAGTTCATTTTCACCCACTTTGGTGTTCTTAGTGAGTTACTCTCTAATCAAGGGGTGCAATTTACTTCCAACCTTATAGATGCTCTGATGGAAGAAAACCTTATAGATGCTCTGATGGAAGAATACAAAATTTGCCATGGCAAGTCATCTCATTACCATCCATAGGCCAATGGTTAGGTTGAAGTCACTAACTGAGAATTGGAGGCCATTCTTAGAAAGATTGTAGCTGTTCACAAGAAGGATTGAGCGGCTTGACTTCCTGAAGCACTATGGGCCTATTGAACTACTTGGAAGTCTAATAAAGGATTCACCCCATTCCAATTAGTCTATGGTAAGACTTCCATGATGCCTATCAAGTTCAAGCATTAGACATTGCAGACAACATTGGAACTCAACCTTGACCTTACTACAGCACAGAAGGAGCAAATTCTCAACTTGTATAGTCTAGATGAATGGAGAAAGTCTACTTTGTTTAATACTAAATTGGTTTAGCAGTAGTGAAAGCAATGGCATGACCTATTTATCAAGGACAAGCAGTTTTTTGTGGGTGACTGGGGTCTTCTCTATGACCCTCATTACTAGCATGCTCCTGGTAAGTTTCAAACCCGTTGGTTAAGGTCGTATGAGATTTTTGTTGTCTTTGTAAATGGAGTTGTTCATTTATCTACAGTGGATCATGTTCGGTTCAAGTTACTGGTTAATAAACACCACTTGAAGTTGTATCACAAGCCTTAGAGTCACACAAAGTTCCTATAGCAATTCCAATATGTTGATGATCACGTGACTCCTGCAACAACTAAATATGGGAAGGTTTCTCATATTTGTTCTTCACTTTAAATTGTTGGCTTCACCCCATAATAAATACTTTCTTTTTGAAAGTACCTTCTCCATAATAAACACCTCACCTCACCTTCTCTCTCTTTCACCTTTTTCATTCCACCGTATCACTCCATCTGACATGTCTCATTACTAGCCTCTCTTCCTATAGCTCTTTCCAGGTTCGTGGCATGATCTTTTGTACATATTTTATTTTTATTTACTTTATTTAGGAGTTAAGTGTTATTTAATTAATCTCTACTATGAGACATGGCATGGTGGGACCCATGCCTTCAACTTAGTTGGGGGGAGGGTTTATTTATTATTTGTTTATTGTTCCAATCATTTCAACACTTTATGGTACTTACTTCTTGTCTTGTCACAATCTTCACAAATATTTCCAAATGACTGTTGATAAATGTTTAATAAAGTTTGTAACTTGTGATTATGTCATCAATTATAACCGAATTAAAGACTATTAGAGGTTGAGTTTAAGTAATAATGATTTGGGCATGACATGTTTGGGTGGTAGAACTTAACATGCACAAATGAATAATGAAAACTCATTTCTCTTAAATAGCTCTAATTCTTGGTACAAGTGTTCTTCAGTACTTGTTCATTTCTAAGTTTCTGCACTTTCAGTCTGCAAAAGCTTTGAGTCTGCAACCGAATTCTCCATTTCCAACTTTGAAACTACATTCTAAAGGGAAACATTTTGATAGTGGAAGTTATGGGTGGGGATCTCCAAAGGCACTAGCCGACTGATCACAGTATTCTTTTAGTAGAAGTAGCCAATTGTGAAAAGTTCTGCAAAAGAGGATGGTTAGACTACTGTCTGAGCCTCAATGGATTTAATGAAGAAATCGCTCTAGAATTTCTAAATACTTTACAGGGTGGGTTTGCAGTAGTAAAAGGATTGAGAATTGAATTTTCAGAGGAAATAGTGGTAGAAGTCACAAAGTTACCACAAGAAGGGGAAAGATGGTCAAAGGATATTGATGCGCGCTCAGCTAGGGAATGGTTTACTCTTCATGCTGACCCTACTTTGGATATTGACAGAAAGCAGGGTACCTCAAGAATCTTACTGCCCTTGGATTACATGCAGCCAACCACCTTCATTATTCAGTACTTTACTTGTGAGGGTTGATATAAGTACCTCCGTGGAGTACATTTCAAGATTCTAAGTGCTCTTCTCCATGACAATCGACTGGTGAGTTTACCTAGTTTTCTTTTCAATATTATACAGAAATAAGATGCACTAGTTCAATTAAGGAAAATTCAGGCTATTTCACATCACTTTTTAATTAAATTTATCATAAAATGAGAATTGAATAAACAACCAATAGGCACATGGGAGGATTTTTTACAAATGGATAATTTAGCGCCTAGGATAGTCGGCCCTAGAGGCCAGGGTGTCAGGAGAAGGGAAAAATCTAAAACAAGAATTCATAAGGTTGTCTCAAGAATTGATCCTGAAGCCTCCTCCTCAAACCCAAGACCACCTAAGAAGAAGGCTTGTAAAGAATAAAATCTTGTTGCCAATAAAAAGAGAAACAAATGTAGCAAAACCACTATAGATCCTGAAACCTCTCCTGTTAAGGAGTCCCAGTCACCTTCTTTGGAAACCCAAAGAAAAACCCTAGAAGAGGAGGGGATGAGTTCTGAACCAAAACCTAGCAGTGAGAAGGAGAACAATGCATCTAAAAAAATGCTACCTGAAGCTGAAGAGGAAACCATGGAAGGAACCCTTGAAGCCACTAACTCTGAGTTCTGTTCAAACTCTTGCTAGGTGAATCCCTCTAAGTTCTGTTCAAACTCCTACTAGGAGAATCCCTCTGAGTTCTATTCAAACTCATTCTAGGCAAATCCCTTGGCTTACCACCACTTCCAGCAAGAATATTGACCCACTTAATCATACTATAGAAATTGAATCTTCCCCATCCATTGAACTACCCTCCTCTGAACCAGTAGACCATGAATCAGTAGAAATTGATACTGCTTCTGGGAAAGAAGACATGGACATAGAGGCTAATCCTAATGAGGAGAACGTACTAGAAATGGTGGGCACTGATACAATTCCTTGTGTGGAAGAAGAGGAAGTCAATTTTGCAGAGACTAGTAATGCAGGGGAACTAGACATTATAGAGGAAGTGGAGGTTGTAGAGCCTAGTGGTATACATAAAATGGAAATTGAAGAAACTGGTGACATTTTTTAGAGGGATCCTGAAAAAGAAAAGGATGTCCCCACCATTGAGTACATTATTGTGGAAAGTAATGGAGAGTCAGATAATAAAGAAGGGTTTGTTAATAGCCATAATATACAAGACAACCTTGAGGATTCCATGGATAAAGATTTGGATGACTCCAAAAGCCTTCCTTCTAATGAATTCCCTGTGCTTAACCAAGAGGTGATTGAGAACATAATAGGATAGGTCAGTAACAAGGATTTAGATGCATTGGAAAATGAATCTGAGACTTTCCAAGTAAATAATTCTATCAAAAATCTTGTTGTATGGAAAGGGAATCCTTTCCCACATCAAGATAAGATAGAAAAACCATAGATTACACCTCCTCAGCCTAGAACGCCTACACCTTTACCTAAGATTGCAAATGAATGGATTGATATCTTTCATCAAGGACAAATGCCACCAGTAGATTTATCTACCCCCTTAACTACAGGATTACACTTAGATCAACAATTCTTGTGGGAAAAATCCCAATGGGGATTGGAGAAAGAAAAATTGCAGAGAACTATTGATGAGGAAGCTCATCAACTTAAACAAAAAATAGATCAGGTAGTAGTACTGGAAGAAAGGGTTCAAAATATAATTGAATTAATTCCTAAAGCAATGGCATGTAGATCACCATCCACAGTTTATGCCCTATTTTTAAGAGAACAATTTGTCAATTTTTAGATGACCAAGGTCGTTGAGGGGTTGAATTCTTTAGTAGCAACCCCACATGAGTTTTATGATGCTTTCCAATCAGCCCCTATGGCCATCAAAAAATTTCTATGTGAATTGTACTTGCACAATCTTTCTATACCCAATGATTAGGAGTGGAACTCTCTTTTGTATGTAGGGGATGTTCAGTTAAGGGTAGTAATGTCCTGGGTTCAAAAGGAAATAAGTAGAGAGCATCAGGCTCTACCATTTAGAAACAAGGAGAAAGACATTCCATTGATAATCAGACCTGAGATACAAGATTATAGGAGAGCCTATCTCGATTGGATTTTGATAACTCTCAATCCAAGTGGAGCCAATAAGTTTAAACTAGTTAGGGAACATGCATACTCAGATTGGGAGCAACATTCACCCCAAAATATTGGTGATGCAATTTCAGTATGTCAGCACAGGTGGATGGGAATGTCATATAATTTTAAAATTAGGGAACCACATTCCCCTTAGAACTTAATTCTTGCTAATTGAAGAGCTCCATGGTATGTATCAATGGGAAGAACACTGCAGAACTATTGGATTCCACTGAGGTTCCAACCACCTCTGTTCCTGCAGCCTTTGATGGTAGTGAATGAAATAGCAGAGGAATATGACATAACCCAGGAAGAGCAGTAGTGGGAAAGGCTAAGAAACACTCATGGATACTTAAACTATTTGGCTAATGAATCAGGAGCAAGCACTGCCAGTGACTTAAGGGTACAAGCTCAAGTTTGGAACTTCATGATTTTTGGAGACCAACAATAGCTCAGTTGGGGGGAATGATGAGCTAATCTAATGGTCATCTTTTATAACAATTTTAGTGTCTTTTTAACAAGTTTACTTACATCTGATACTTGAAATTATGGATTTTATATATATTTTATGTATGGAAAGACATAAGTAGGAAGGCAAATGGTAAAAAGGTTATGGAACTATGATACTTGGAACTCATGATCTTACATGATAAAATGCAGAAGTAATATACTGAATGAATGATTCCCTTCCTATGCTATGTTGTGGGTAGTTTCCTTCCTGTAGCCACATGTCTTGCAAGAGAATTAATTAATTTTAATACTTTCTTCTGAATATTAGTGATAAAGATATATACATGTGTCAAAGATGGTATGTGTGTGATAATCCTTTTGCAGGAATCAATGGAGCAGTTCTAAAGTCTAGCATTGTGGCGCTGAAGAAGTCCAGGTCAGTTACTCTCACAATAGACCTCTGGCTAAACCAGTCAAGAGCATGTGAGCCAGGTGAAGCATCGTTGCAAGATCTCTATGGGAGGACTGGGTCAATATAGTTTCTTGTTGCACGCTGCACGCGGATCTAAAGCCATCATGTGCTACATTTTGGGACAATTTACTGATTAGTTGCCATATTTTGTTCTGAGATATTTTGTATTTATTACGATCCTCATCTGATGGAGTGATCTTAGATTTAAGTTGTAGTGGTAGTTTTCCTTTAAATAAGTTGACTGCCAAACTCTAGAAGTTGAAGAAATAGTTAGTTTTATATAATCATTTTGTAATTCAGTTTTAGAAGAAATACAGACTTGCTGTTACATGTTATGTTCATGCTTTACAATTAAATGAGATCTTCAGTTTTTCATCTTTGAGTTTTATTCTATTCACTCTTCCGTGGGGGCCCACGTGGGAGGTGAAGTAGTTCATAGTCAGTAGGAACTAGTTTCAGACTTATCAATAGGAATTAGTTCAGAGTTCATTCAAAGCATCTAGGAATTTGTTGTTGGCAAGTTGACTTCTTGAGGATGCATGACTCATTTTGTGTTGTCATCATGGCAACAAAGTCATGTCTAGTTTTTATCATGAAATACAAAATGACTAAGTATGAAAACAAGGTAGACAAAGATACTCAGTGATCAACACATCAGTGCATGTATGAGAGATCGAGTCATTGTATGCATGCTTAGATATAATTTGTATGACATACAGTATGGAACAATAGTATGGAAAACTTACAGGCAGATCAGTAGACCAACAGTCTAGAAGACAGAGCATGGAAGTCGAATGCTATTTTAATCAGCGTGAATTATTTTGTAATGTAATGGCTAAGAACCTTTTGTTATATGTTTGTAATGATGTAATTATCATTGTAGTAAACACGCTTGAGCCGACTTGTTCAAAAGAATTGTATATTTTGTTTTAGGGCTGACTAGTGTTTTGTTTTGGGTCGTGCCTATTCGGATATGAACATATAAGTATGTAATGTAAAGTAATGTTACAAGTGTCAATTATGATGTAAGAGGAAGATACAGAGGGATAGTATAATGAAGTCAATATATGATATAGCTCTTTAAGAGAGCAAGAGCATTCATGCACACACGAAACTAATCAGACAACAGTGTCATCACAGCAGTTCACTTTCATATAGTGCATATCATCTTTCAGAAGGTTGTAGCCTTCATCTTATTGGGTAGTGAGCCATATACCTTTAACAAGGTTCTTTAGAAGACTCCTAACAGGGTTAGACCTTTAACTAGGTCATTGTACTCATATTGTAAAGATTGCTTCTAACAGGGCAAAGGAACTCTCATAGGTTCATTATACTTAGTACAATATTTGTGGGTACTAATTCCGACTAGGGTTTTCCTCTGATCAAGGTTTCCCCATAATCATATCATGTGTTATGAGTTCTTATGTTAAGCTTCATTATATGTATGTTTGATTTATGTTTAAGTTGCTGAAAAGTAATTAATACACAAACACTGATTCACCCCCCCTCTCAGTGTTTCTAACAATTAGTATTAGAGCTCTGGTCCTCAGCAAATAAGTTTAACCACTTGAGGAGATCATGGACTCAGTAGAAGAAAAACATTTGAAAAATAATCTTGAAGTGGCTCTTGAAGATCTTGCTAGATATGAAAAATAAAATGAAGAACTTAGACTGAAAGTTGATGGCTCACAAATTCTTATCAAGAAAATAAGAAAAGATTTGAAAGATTGTTCTACAAGTGACTTAGGGAAAATGGTCAAAAAGATCAATGAAGAGAATATGTCTCTGAAAGATAAAGTTGAAAATCTGGATGAACATCTCATAGATAGCCAAATTTCTATTGAAGAAAAGATCAAAGAAAGAAAGCAACTAGATGATGAAATTTTAAAAGCAAACATGAAAGTTCTGGAATTGGAAAACATAAAAAAGAAGTTGGAATTTGAATTAACAGAAGCAAAGGATAAGATTGATAAACTTCACACAAGTTCTGATTCACTTCAATCTCATCTCAATGCATAAAAGCAAAAAGGCGACACTATTGGTCTTGGATTCAATATAACACCAACCAAAGTCAATTCATTACAAGAAAGAAAGAAACCTCATGAAGCATCTTCATAAGCAAGGAGAGTTGAAAATGTTGAAGAGATTAAAGTAGATCCACCAAAAAGGGAAATCAAGCAAGTTAACAAAACTTGTTATGCATGCAACAAACATGGTCATTTGGCAAGAGATTGCAAAAAGGTAAGACCCTTTAATGGTTATTGTTTCTCTTGTAATAAATTTGGTCACAGAGCTATACATTGCATAAAAAATCAAAGAAATCAGTCACAACATAATCAAAGAAGAATGAATCAAAAAAATCAGAGAAATCAACCTCAAAGGAATCTACAGAACATTACATGTCAGATATGTAACTACAATGGACACACAACAAAGAAATGCAGCATAATGAAGAAGAGCATCAAACCTCCTATCATTTTTCACACATGTGGAAAGGATGGACACATCTCAAGGTTTTGTAGATCCAAAAATCAAAAGCAAGAAGATCCTAAGAAATCACTATTTGAAGAGAAAGGAGAAGTTAAGTTTGTTCAAGAAAATGAAGATTCACGCAAAATTTGAGTTGAAGTAAAGAAGGACAATGATGTTAACAAAGTAGTTGATGCATCCACAGTGGACGCACCTTCTACTTCTACTTGAATAAACCTTCTTGGTCTTAGGGGGAGCTATTCTAGCTCAGGACCCCTGTGTGGTTGGTATACTCACCTCTGAGTATGTGCCTATGATATCATGGTCACAAGAACATAATATTGCTATGTGCATTCACACACTGTCTAAAATGCATCGGGATCTAAGTTTCAAAATATCTGAGTAATTTGAGCATGGTTGCAAACATTAAATGCAGTATCTTGTATAAAAGAAAGTAAGTGTGTGATATTTCTCACACCTGCATTCGAGAGCACAGAATTTGGAGAGCATTTGAGCACTAGACATCAAGGCACGGAAGCATAATAGATTTTGCAGCTGAGCGAACAGACAAAAAAGTTTGAAACGGAACCCTAGCAGTCACGCCATTTCAAAATTTCATGAAACCCTACTTAAGCAAGTTCCAAGTAAGTATGGGAACCCTAGTTGTGTTTGATATAGTAGAGAGGAAGAGATTTGTATTCAAGAGGCATCCATTCAAATCCATACTGGATGATGTGGAAGGGGCTTTCTCCAAAACCCCACTAGGTGTTGTTCACATGGAAGATATCCGTGGGTATATTTACTGTAAGAAGGAAATAGTAGGAGATATTAGCATAGCCACTCATATGGGATCAATGATGAAACCTGATTACACATTAAAAGATGAGTTCACACACTTGATAGATAACCCTATTTTTGAATACTCAAATGCACATGAGTTTGATGAGCCAGAGTGGGTGAAGATTTTGTTAAGAAAAATACATGATGATCTTTATTGGATTGGTGAGGTCCCTGTGCACATCACTATAGACCTAATCCATGAATTAACTGGACTTCCCAAGACTGGACCAGTTTTTCCTACTGGTAAGGATGTCAAGAAACAAATTGAGTAAGCTTGTCTATCTAGAAGTGACAAGAACAGAATGACAGTTGACCCTATCAAAGAAGATGACATAAAACTCTTAACAATGATACTTGGGTATAAGTTTCAGCAAGCAAGCAGTTTGAACAGTGTCTCTGCAGCAACAGTCCTAGCAGCTATCAGAATGGTAAAGGACAACACTCAATACAACCTATGTGAGATCTTGCGCGGTCAATTTATTGAAAACATTTGAATTATCAAGCATGACAGGAGAAAAAAATTCAGATTTCTCTTAAGGTCACTTTAGAGAGCAGTGCAAGGGATGCCATGGATATGGATATAAAGACATTTAGTATTAAAATACAAAATAGGTTCAGACTATCTGAGAAGATAGTTGAAAAATACAAGGATACCATATGTTTCATGGTAGAAATAGATTGCACATGCATGGAGGCAGTTGAACCTAGAACCAAATGGATTCATCCTCTTGGTTACAAAGTAGAAGAACATGTGTTAGAAGGATATGTGCAAGTTCTATTGTCAGCGCCCAAAGATCCTAATGAGCCTAGGTGGGGCACTTATAGAGAGAAGACCAATGAAGTAGATACTATCTTACACAGTGCTGATAATAAAAGGAAAGCCTCTAGAATTACATCTAACATACTGAAAGTTCATGGAGTTAAACAAGAAGATCTTGACAAAGCCAGAGATGCCAAGATAGAAAAAGAACTTGAGAAAGCTGAACAGATCTAGAAGAAGAAGTAAGTAGAGAGCACCTCTGCACCCTCTACCACCATTGACTTAGATTCATCTCCACTGTCTACACCAAGAAAGAAGCCTAGAGGAAGAAATCAGGCACCCACAAATCACCCATCCTCAAGGAACACTTGGAGCAAAGAAAAGAATACTCAAGCTCCTCCTGAGGTAGGATTTAGACCTAGTCTAAATGTGTTGACTAACAGGATTGTAAATGAAGGAAGATTAGATACACTTTCTAAAGTCTATGACACGTATCAAGAAATTGATAAGACTAAGATACATTCTATGATCATATCTCATATGATTAAGTTTAAGAAGATAGTTCTTGAACTCAAGACAGTGATACCGAATCAGTTATGGAACTTATTGGAGATCATGAAAAGACATGCAATAGAGGAAGATATGAAGATAAGAGAAGAAACATTGGATACTCTTCATTCTATATGCTTGCATGATGAGAAGGCTATATTATTAGATCTGGTGAAGCCTCATCTCCAAACTAAGACAAGGACCCTATAGATTATGAACAAAGAATATCAGCAGATAGGTAAGGAGACTGAAAAGGCATTTGCACAAGTGTTTATGGATAGACACATGTATCCACAAATGGTGCCTATAGAAAAAGATACTCCAGCTCCTCCCGAACAAGTTACAAAACCAGTGATTCAGATTGCGTCTATGACAGGTCCATAGGTTTCAGCGCCCACAGTGACAATAACTTTTGATACAAATAAAGACTCAGAAGACACTATAGTAGTTGACAATGTCAAGATATTCATGACTAAATCTGAAAAAGATATGGACAAAGTTGATAAGGAATTTGTAAGCACTGAAGAAATGTGCAATGATGATACCTCTACACAACAAGATGAAGTTCCCATCAATGATCAAATTGACATAAATGAAGATACTGAAGATGATACTCAAGGTGACAAGACACCAATAAAAGAGAAACTAGTTAGGGTTGAATGCATGGATACAAGTCAGAATACTATATTCTCACCATCCACTCAACCATCTACCTCATTGTTGTCAAGGTTAACTCCTGATTTAGCAAGTTTGGATTCAGCATTCTTGCTATGGAAAAGGCAAAAGAGAAAAAAGTGATGAGAAATCCTTGCTTTTTGGAAACAGTAAACATATTGAATGACTTAGTGCCTGCTGATCAGAAAGTAGCAAAAGTCCAATCAGTTGAAGATGTGGACAACATTTTATCAAACTTCAAATCACACTTTATAAGCTTAGTAGACTCTGCTACTAAGATTGTAGAAGATGAATACAAGAAGGAGAGACTGAATGATTTGGTAAAGAAGTTTACCTTAGACTTGAACTCTTTAAAAATTGGGCAATCCATACTAAAATAGTTGGCAGCTAAAGGCAAGAGAATCATAGAAAACTGCATGGACAGAGTGAAGTTCACCTCTGAGCACACCAAAAAGGTAGAAGAGGTAAAGTTAATGGTGGATGGCATCATAAAATCAGTTGAATCATCCATGCAAGACATGAACATATGCAATAATGTCTATCAAGGATAGTTGGATAAAATTGAGAAGGCAAAATTGGAAATCAGCAAGATAAGAATAAGACAAACCCAGTTGAGA
>MU223937.1:902487-936804 GCA_018584345.1 Thuja plicata | reverse complement strand
CCTGCACAGATCTGAAAGTGACTCTATTCGTGGATCTCGAAAGTTTGCCAAAAAGGGTATCCATATCTAGTCTCAAATCAACCGTTCTATACCTGTACCTACAAGAAAAAGGAGATTTTTTTTGGGGGGGGAGGGGTTTGCCTTGGTCAAACCCCAGTTTTGGAATTAACCTTAAATATATGTAATTGAAATTGTAGAAATGGACAAAGTAAATGTGTAAATTCACCTTGCTTGTAAAAGTCCTTGTAGAGGATTTGAATCCTTGAATCCACAAGTATGCTTCAAAATGTGGAATGTAGAATGGTAGGATGTCTTCAATCTCTTTCTTATAGATCTCCAACACCAAGTCTTGAATGGGTTCTTGAGTTTAGAAGAGGCCTGGAAGAAGATGGATGGAGAGATCACAAAAAGGACACCATGTAGCTTCAATCCTTCAATAGCCTCCAATGGATCTCCTTCATGAAATGGATACTTGAATGAATGAATGCTTGCTTGAAATATTTCTTGATTTCTTGTTTGAACTTCACTTGATAATGCTTGATCTCAATTAGAAATGCTTGATGATAATTCTCAATCTTGCCTCTTAGAGAAAATGAGAGAGAAAGCTTCCCTTTTATATGGAATTAGGGCACAATCTTCTAAGGAGGCCTACATAGGAGGATTAAATTCCCATTAAATCCTTTACCCCTAGGAGAGGACCTATATTAAATATAATTTAGGAATCAACACTTTGGAACCTGAAACAGCCGACCCGGAAGTGGGAAATACTTTTTGCAAAGGCCGACCTCCAAAATCTATAAGACCCCAGGATTTGAACCCTGGGTCAAGGTTGAGGTCAAACCTTACCTAAGTCAGGGTTAAGGTTGACCCTAACCTAGGTCAGGGTCAAGGTCGACATAGACGTAAAAGGTCAAACTTGACCCTGAAGCCCAGAATCACCAGTCTACAGTTCAGAATGCAAAAATTAGGCTAAACAGGAGTGGAAAGAGGGACAAAACAAGAAGGAAGCCATGCCAAGATCAAGAACCCATTCAAGGCACTTGTCATGACCCCAAACCACTTACTTAGAATGCTAAACACGTTTACAATGGAAGTGCTTCCATTTTCTGACTATACAAGAGATAACTAAGATCTTTGAATTACTGAGCATTGGACTTATCCTAGAGTTTATTCAGAGACTTAGTTCCATCCACACTACCATCTCAACATCAATGACTCACAATTTAACCTTGTCTGATCCACTTTTACTTTACTTGACTTGATCCTAACTCAGGTCTATTTGGAGATCTGGAGATAAAGAAACCATCAAGTTTCTGAATGAATTCACTTAACTCTGGGTTGGTTGTGAGATCTAGCACCATCCACAAGATCCTTCTAAACTTTGAACACATGTCTACATCCTGGCCTATTACCACTGAGTTACTGAATGCATTTTGACCTTTTTCCTTTATCTAGTGATTCAGTGACAACCCTAGATCTTTTCTCTGATTAATGACCATGATCTTTCCCATAAAAACTCAACCTTAACCTTAAGTTTCTTTTCTTGACCATGATCAAATATAGAGATCATGCGACTAAATAAATCTCCAATTCTTTGAATCAAATCCTTAATTGTAGTCACACTATAGTATCAAGTGTATTTAATCAGAGTCACCTTGCATCAACGATCTAGATATTTCCATTGTAAACTCAACTTGTCTTTAAATTACATTGGCTTAACCCTGATCAGGTCTTGAGATTCAATGATAATTGAGTCTCTAAATCTCTGAATGTTTTTTGTAACTCAATTTTTATGCAATGATCATGTCCATGCCACAAAATCATTATTTCATCTACGGTCTAGATTTTACCACTGCAAATTCAACTTGTCTTTAAGTTACCTTGGCTTGACCCTTGGTTTATATAGATTTTGTGTGATAACTGAAATCTCTAAGTCACTAGAACAAAAACTAACTTTGGAGTTTATTTAGAGATAATGCATTGATCACACGATCAAGACAAGGACAGAAAAAAATTAATGGCCCTCGCTAGATCACTAGATAGAAATAAGAATTTGAATTTGATCTAGATATCAAGCACCAGCCACACACCTCTAACAAGATCAAATGACCTCGCTTAATCTCAAAATAATTTACTTAACCTTAAGTGTATTGGGAGATTCTGTCGAAAAGTCAAAATATAACCTTATCTTAACCCTGTTTAAATTATGAGATTCAAAGATAACGTAGTCTTTGAATCTCCAAATTCATGCTCTGACCCAAGTTAAGGCATGAGATTTAGTGCTATTCATAGGTTGAGATCTTGATCTATGGTCCTCACTAGGTCACTAAATAAAAACTTGGCTTGAACTATTAGTAATAACTAAGAGGGGGGGGTGAATCAATGGCTTCAATATTTTTCCTTCAAACTTAACCACCAATCAATAAATCTTAGATTATTATGTCCCTACAAGATGCATGCCATGAAATACTAATATTGATTAACTGTATGTTAGTGTTCTCTTTCAATCCTTATTCTTTCTTGATTACCGATAAGCAGTATAACTATTTACCAAAACTCAGTAAATAAGAGTATACTGATCAATCCAGAGTTAACTATGTAAGATACAAAAAATTAAAGAAATGAATCATACACACATAACACATGAATTTTTAACATGGAAATCCTATTAAGGGAAAAACCACTGGGACCGGTACCCCAAATTTTCACTCTTCTGAAGTGAGCCCTGTTAGGAGCCAACCCTGTTAAAGGTTACAAACACACTATTAAGTGCGACCTTGTTAGAGGATTTTATACATAGAGGTTGTCACTTAGTATCAGGCATCTATTGCTACCATCCTTGAATTAGCCTCCTTCTTAGAATGTCAATAGGTATTGGGCAATTCCAATGCTACTTTCATGAATCAACCTTTTTGGCACTCTTGGGATATACCTCAATATATAGAAGACTGTTAAGTCCTACTTGGTTAAGAGACTTGATGCTTCAATGGTTAAACTGAAACACTGTGACCGATTCAAATTGTAACTTTGAATTGCATATTTTCATATCTATTTAAGTACATTACCTCTTTGATCAATGTATCAATTCAATCCTTTGTGCTCCATACTTTCTGCTCTATGATGTTGTGCTCACTGTTCGTTGATGTCTGCATAATTCCTTACCTCTTCCTTCAGCTTGTTTGATCAGGATTGCATGAAGTTGTTCTTCATCAGTTTCTCTTCAGCATCCTATTTCTATTCACTCCCCTTAATCCCATTCGTAAATGAATTAAGATTTTCTCTTATATATACATGATATTCATTGTTTCTTAATTCTTGGCCTGAAAAACAATCTATCCAATTAGATTTAAAGCATAACTCCTGATTTGTCTCATAGTTATCTTCTTGCTAACTATACAAATCATCTTTAAATCGATCACTTATCTTTGGTCAAATAAAACAAATTAGATAACAAGTTAAGTCTATCTTTAGCTCTGCCAGCTAGATATTTTGTCAATTTCTGAACATTTTGTTCTGTCGGTCACCACTACAGTTAGTTGTTAGTGACAACTAATAGTTCTGTTAGTGAGACTACAGTTAGCTTCGTTATCTCCATCCATCAGGCATCATTGGAATTTTACTCATTGGGAAACCTTTTGAATTTTCTCATCGGGGATCACTGTGGCTTTGCTTCATCAGGAAACACTATGCTTCTGATCATTGGGTATCACTATGACTATTCTTCTTTTCTCTAACCATCGATGTGCAATCCATCGGTGTTGTTTGTCACTAAGTGAATACTTAAACTTTATGCATTGCTGAAAGCATAACCTTTATTCCTTTGATTCTCTAAAGTCTTTGGCATTATGTACGTGACCGTACAGATGATATCAAGTTGACATCAATGACAATACAAACCATTAACTGATTTAATGGCTTGCATTATCTTCAACTTAACATTATCAAACATTTAGTCAGTTTCATGTCATCAATCTCTCCCTTTGGAATTGATGGAAACATACTATATTATCACACTATACTATTTCTAATACAATATGAAATACAATAGTTGAGATTTATCAAACTAGCAATCTTTTAGTTTTGATAACCGATAAATGTCTGACCTTTAGTAAGCTCTATTTTAGTGTAGATTTTATTCTTGCAGCACTCTGTATTCTTATGTGTTGTGTTCCCTCCTTGTGTCAATTTCTCTCCCTTGACTTTTCTTTAACTTTTGATGTCTTTTCCTCTTGTCAGCAACTCTCCCTTTGTATAATATTTCCGCACAATTTTAATCCCTCCCTATTGGAGTTTATGTGATAATGGATAATATCTTTCCCTTTCTAGAAAGCTCTGATAGTATGGATAATTTCTCTCCCTTTGACAACATGCCAAAAAAATATTTTACAAATATTTGACATTCATGTCAAATGCTCATTTTTCTCCATCCATAATATATTTCTTGAATTTCCCTTATCCATTAGCAATACAAAAATATGCTCTAGTGCTCGGTGAAGATATATACATGTCTGTGTATAGATGTAGCTTTGAATTTCATCTCTTTGCTTGCATCAACATTAATGATATTCAGATAATATGTAGGCTAATGCAGCCTTCAGTCATTTTACTGATTGGTAGACAAGGGTTTGACCCCTAGTCTCTTTCTCAAGTACTCGAATGTATCCTTGGGTAGTGGCTTGGTGAAGATATCAACTAATTGTTCTTTGGAGTGCACATACTCAAGTGTCACTTTATTTTCTTGAACTTGTTCTCTCAAATAATGATACTTGATGGCAATGTGTTTAGTCTTAGCATGCATGACTGGATTCTTGGAAATGTTTATTGCACTGGTTCTAAGATCTTCATATGCATACCTTCCTGTAACTATTTGACCCATGCAATATTTGAGCAATTTGCAGTAGCAGCAACATACTCTACTTCTACAGTAGACTGAGAGATGCATCCTTGCTTCTTGCTAATCCATGTAACAAGTCTATCACCCATAAAGAATGCTCCTCTAGTTGTGCTCTTCTAGTCATCTAGATTTCCAGCCCACTCAACATCGGTAAACACATTAAGTTCAAATTTGCCTTCTCTTCTATACCATAAGACATATTCCTTAGTATTCTTCAGATATCTTAAAAAAAATTTCACAGCAGTCACATGTGATTCCCTAGGGTTAGCAGAAAATCTAGCAACAATTCCTACTGCATGTGCTATATCTAGTCTAGTGTGTACAACATACATGAGTTTTCCAATCATTGATCTATACAAATTCTGATTTACCTTTGTTGGATTTTCCTCCTTTTTCAACTTATATCTAGTAGCCATTAATGTTCCAACTGGTTTGGAATCTTCCATCTTGAATATTTTCAGGACCTCTTTAATGTATTTGGACCGTGTAATGAAAATACCTTCACTTTGTTGTATGATCTGTAGACCAAGAAAGACCTTGATCTCTCCAAACATAGACATCTCAAAATTGTTTCTCATGTCATTAGAAAATTATTTGCATAGCATATCATTGCCTCCAAATATGATGTCATCAACAAAAATATTTCAGCAATCAAAGTGTTAGCATCAGTATCTTCCTTCAAATAAAGATTACTGTTTTCACTAGTCCTTACAAATCCAATACTTATAAGATAGGAATGAATTCATTCATACTAGGCTCTAGGAGCTTGTTTCAATCCATACAAGGCTTTTTGAAGTCTACATACCATGTTTCTCTTGTATGGATCGACAAACCCTTCTTGTTTCTCAATGTATACCTCTTCTTCAAGTATTCTATTTAGGAATGCAGACTTGGCATCCATTTGATATACCTTGAATCCTTTGAATGTAGCATAAGCAAGTAGTATTCTTACACCTTCTAGCCTAGCAATGGGTGCAAAGGTCTCTCCATAGTCTATACCTTCCTTTTGTATATACCCCTTGCATACTAGTCTTGCTTTGTTTCTTGTGAATTCTCCATTCTCATTTAGCTTATTCCTGAATATCCATTTAGTACCAATGACATTCTTGTCATTTGGTCTTGGTACAAGTGACCATGTCTTTATTTTTTCAATCTTCTCAATCTCATCATTCATAGCACTTATCCATTCTTCATTATCAAGTGCAGCATTGATAGATTTTGGCTCAAACTCACAAATTAAACAATTTAAGTTTAAAGACTTACTTCTTGTTCTTGTACCATCTTTCTTATCTCCTATGATCTAGATTTATGGATGGTTCCTTCTTACATATCTTGCAAGTACAGGTACACCTCTTTGTATATCAGCTTGATCATCATTTTTTTCTTCATTCTATTCTTCATCACCTTGCACATTATTTTGATCATTATCCTGACTGTTGGTAATTGCAGCCTAACCATCAGTTGCAACATTCTATTTTTCTGGAATTAAGCACTATTTCTTAGGAAGACTATTGGGTTCTTCATAGTATACAAACTTGTTTTAGTCCTCTAGTTCTTTTGTGCTTTCTAGCTCATTCTTTTTTGCAATTTCATCTATCTTTATATTTGTACTTTCAACAATTTTTTTAGAAGCCTTGATAAGAAATTTATAAGCTTTGCTCTTGGTGGAATACCCTAGAAAGATACCTTCATCACTTTTGGCATCAAGCTTTCCATTTCTATCATCCTTTAAGATATAACATTGAATACCAAAGATTTTGAAGTAACTTACATTGGGTGTTTTACCATACCATAGCTCATAAGGTGTCTTCTTTGTGTCTTTCTTCAATTATACTCTGTTTAGTGTGTAGATAGTAGTACTGACAACTTCCCTCTAGAAGATTTGGGTGATGCCTTTCTCTATCAACAGTGTTCTTGCACAATCAATAATTGATCTGTTCCTTCTCTCAGTAATCCCATTTTGTTGTGGTGTTCTTGGTGCAGAAACCTATCTTTTTATATCATGCTCATTACAGATATTAGTGAATTCATCTGATATAAACTCTCCTCCTCTATCTGATCTTAAGCATTTCAAATCCTTACCATTTTGTTTCTCTACCATAGCCTTATACCATTTAAACATCTTGAATGCTTCAGATTTATCTTCTAGAAACATAACTATCATCATTCTAGAGTAATCATCAACAAAGAGAATAAAATATCTATCTCCATAATAACTCTTTATCATCATTGGTCCACATAGATAAGTATGGACTAATTTTAGAATATCATCAAATGTATGGTTTTACTTTTGAAACTAGACTTTGTCATCTTACCTTTTTGATAATTCTTGCACATGATGTTGTCAGGCTTTGTCATCGTCAGTAAGCCTCTTACATTTCTTCTTCTGCTTATTTTCATCATGTTGTCAAAATTCACATGACAATATTTTATGCTACAACCATATGTCTTCATTTATAGTCATTAAGCAAGTGTTGTTAGTATCATTTAGATAGAATAAGTTACCTTTAGTTTGTTCACTAGTACCAATCAATCTTCTTGATTCATTGAATATTTTTGCCTTCTTATTCTCAAATGATACTCTATGTCCCAAATTATTCAGCAAAGAAAAACTCAACAAATTATAATTCAATCCTTTTACCCAATAAGCATTTTCACATTTAATCAGGTTATTCAACATTATAGTTCCTTTACCTTCAACTAGACAAGGTGTATCATTACCCATTTCTTACTGTACCACCATTATAATACTCAAAATTGTTAAATGTTTCTTTATCACCAGTCATGTGGTGAGTGCAACCACTATCTATAATCTAGATGTCATTCTTGCTATCCTTAGATATGAGTGCAGTTTCTACATACCTTTCATCTTCATCTGAATCATCTTTCACAGCTACAAATACCATCTCAATGTCTTCATCAGGTTCGGTGTCAGTATCTTCATCTTTGCAAGAAACTAGGTAGCTGGATTTCTTGCCTTTGTCCTTGTAGTCTTGGGTATCTCTTCTTTCTGATAGTCGGTAACCTCTATAATCTTTGTTATCACCTCTATCAGATTTTTTTCTCAAAAGATCTATCATTAACTCTATCATCTTTTCTTCTATTAGGACATCTTGCTGCAAAGTGTCCAATCTCTTTACAGTTAAAGCATACAAGTGGTAACTTGCCTCTGTATTTACCTTTGCCTCTCTGCATTCTTCTAGCCATAAGTGCTTCTATTTCATCTATATCTTCTTCTTCACTTTCACTTTCACTATCTCTTATAGATGTGTGTCTATGACTTGATTTTCTTATTCTCATACAAGACTTAAATGCAAACTCTAAGTTTGGTAAGACACTATTATCAAAGTTATTCATCTCAAATGAAATCAGTCTACCAATTAAACTATCAAGAGTAACTGTATTGTTTGCCACTGCTCTCATTTCTTGAATGGAAGAAACTCTAATAGCATATACAAGCAGTAAGGTTCTTAAGATTTTACTTACCACTGTCTCCTCTTCAAGTGTATTGATAAGGCCAAATTATTGCCTTTGTTTTGTATAATTTTAATACTCTGTTCTAGTTTTTGTCAAAACATTTGAGAGTCTAACTAGTCAAAAACTTGTGATAAAGTCCAGATAGAACTGATAAACCATGGGTAGATGTTTGTGACATATTTTGCTAATATTAAACATATAGTGCAGTATTTCATAAAACCATCAGAAAATATGTTCTAATATCTGGATATTTAATTTGATTAAGCTTGTTGCATGAATATTTCCGCATCATAACTAACTTGACAGGAGAGAAAGCGGCTAGAGAGTGGTCAATAGCATTCAAGGAGGACTGTTGAGGACCAGCTATTGTGGCATGATCATTACAGCACCAGGAAACATGACTGCTACAATGGAGCCATTATTCTAGGATGCGGGGATGTAGTGTGCCTATATTCCCTCTACACTTCATTATGTTGAACTGGTCACCCAAGATTTACTACCCACACCGCGGGCTGTTGCATTTCCATCTTCTTCTTCCGCATGTTTTCAGCAAGATAGTTTCTTTTCTATTTTTGTAATAAGTGTTTGATCCTCTATATATAGGGATTGGACCGATAGTTTGAGGTTAGCTAGGAAAAAGGAAAGACAAAAGTTTTTAAAAGAAAACTGTTGTATCTTGCAACAATCTATTTCAAGTTCCATGTCTTCTTTTTATGTAATGAGTTTTTGAAATGTAATGAAGTAATTCTTGGTTTACATTTTGTGTTCATAGTTTAGCAGAAACCGACCAAGGGGGCCCACTTGGGAGGTGGAATAGGTTAGAATAGAATAGATTTCATTTCTAGCATTTCTAGTATTTTAGATAGAAGTTACAATTTCTTCCTGCAACATCGTAACTTGTGAGTGTTATTGCAACATCTGCAAGAATAGTTATAATGGATGTTTTAGGTTGAAATCATAGGTTTCAGTAGAGTTGCAATTTATAGCATTCATTTTAGTAAGAAGATAAATATATTCTTTTCCTGCAGCACTAGTGTAGGTTTCTTTTATGGATTTTTACCTTCCTGCAGCATAAGCAGAATGACTCCTTAAGGAACCTAGTGCACATATCATGCTGACCATTTCAAGTATATGTCCCTGGGTTGACAAGTTAAATGCACCTAGTAATGGGAAAATTAGTCCTTAGATTGAATGAACCATTCCTAAGAAAGGCCTTGAGCATGATTATTACACACCGATTGTGAGGCGGTTCATTTTTGGCATCGTTGCCAGGGATGGTGCCAAGCTAGGAAATTTTTTGAGTCATTTTTCATTCCTAGATTAGTTTTTAGATTTGTATCTCTAAAAATTGCATCACAAGCATGAAGAATTCAATTGCATGCATCGAAGATAAAGGTGATGAGATGAATATGAAAAATTTCTCCCAACAGAGCCTGCTAATTTGAACGAGGAAGTTGAAGAAGTTGAGTTACCCTTTGAGGGCGCAAGCCCTGACTTTCCTGCAGCATCTTCCTCCAGAGCAGAAACATTTGATGTAAGTGGCTTCCGACCTTTTGCAGAAATCTTGGCTAGCTTTCTAGATAATTCTGGCCCAAATGCACCTAACGTTAACAATCTAGTAGCCAATGCTCCTTTCCAGCAGCAACCCCACAATCAAATACCTCCAATAATGGCACATCCTACTTTCCCATTTCCTCTCCCAAGCCTTATAAACAATGCTAATCTCAAGAATATAACCACATCTGCTCTTCCAAAGTTTTATGGTCTTATAACTGAGGATCCTAACACTTTCTTGTTTGAGTTTGACATATTGTGTCAAAGTTTCAACTATAATACCGATGCCCATAAGCTCAAGTTGTTTCCTGCAACACTGAAAGAGTCAGCATTATGATGGTTCATGGGCTTAGGAGCCAATGCAGCAGGTACCTAGGATGAGATGCAGATGTTTTTTCTGCAGATATAAAGATTATTGCAAAGGCAATGACCCAAAAGGAGATGATATCTTTAGGATGTCTCAAAAGGAAGATGAAACATTGGAGGACTATGTTTCACCTTTTTTGTACACAATGCAGAAGAATCCCCAGAATGTATTGGTAGAGGATTCACAAAAATTAGTCTTCTTGAGAGGGGTAAATGACAACTATCTAGAGGCATTAGACTTGATGGCTAGTGGAGACATATCCCAAACCTCTTAGGATGACCTCAAGAAAATTTGTCAAAACTACTCAAGGTCAACTGTGAAGAAAGGTAGAGGATACCAGTCCACAGTCAGAAAAGGAATTGGTTCAGGTGTTTCAAAGTTGGAGATATCTAATTTGCTTATGAATTTCAAGCAAGATATTATAAATGATGTAGCTACACATCTTGACACAATGATTACCAAGAAGAAGCATGCAGAAGCTGAATCACAATTGGCTGAGTACTGCCCACACTGCCGCAAAAAGAAGCAAGACTGTGGATGTAAGCTAGTAGCCAACCTAGAAAACCAACATTTACCAACTGACTACATGAAGATAGAAGGAGACAATGATCAAGTGTTCTTCATTTCTCAACATCGACCACGGGCTTCACGATAAGGTATGCCACAAGATCCTCTACAGTTTTCAAATTTTAACAATAATCAGTGGCAAAACCAAAATTATCAGAACACTTCTCAATACTCTCAACCCCAATGAAAAAACCTGCAAAATAACCAATGGCCTAACCATCAAAATAACCAATAGAAAAACCCATAGAGTAACCAATGGCCTAATCAGTAGAATGACCAATGGACAAACCAACAAAATAATCAGTGGCCTAATCAGCAGACTCAATGGAAACCACCGCAAGGAGATTGGCAAAAAACTAACCAATGGAGGGGGCCTCCATAGTGGCCTAACCAAAATTATGGCATTCCACAATTACCACCTCCAGTGCAACCACCTGCAATAATGCCACCTCCTACAATAACTAATGCTAATCCAAAGCCAATCCAATTGCCTGCTCAACCGCAGCCAAATCCAAACAACAAACAGTAGTAGCAGCAAACATACACTACTGACATTCAGTAGTGCCCTACTTACTCATTAGGGATAGCTGATATCCATTTGAGGTCTGGTACCACCCTATACACACCTAAATATCCTATAATTATGGAAGTTGCAAACACTCCTATAACACTACTTCTAGAAGCCACATTGCCAAATACCAGCCAGCCAACTAATATACCCAACAGAACTACTATCCACACTTCAAATCCACCCTTTTCACAGAGGATAAATAAAGAAAAACCTATACCCCAAAAGGAAGAAACATTTTATATTATTGAGTAGCTGAAAAATATGAATATTCAAATCTCACTGTTCCAAGCTATCAAAGATATACTTGTTTATGGAAAGGCTATTAAGGAAGAATGCCTTAAGAAGCCAGGGTGAAAGAAGAAAGACCCTCAGATAGTACATATTGTAGGTAAATTACCATATATCATATTAGGAAAGGTGGTAATACCCAAGTATTCAGATCCTGGCAGTCCAGTAGTTGACCTGATAATAAATGGATAGACTGTGAAAAATGCTCTAGTTGATTTGGGAGCAGCAATAAATGTTATGACTAGAGATACAATGCATAAGCTAAGCATAGAAGGCTTAAGAACAACAACCATAGTGTTACAACTTGTTGATAGTTCAACTATTACTCCAGAGGGCCTCATAGAAGATGTGATAGTAACCTTAGATTCATGGGACTATCCTGCTGATTTTCTCATCCTATCACCTAAAGTAAACTTTGCTGGCTATCCTATAATCTTGGGAAGACCTTGGTTAGCCACCACTGATGCCAAAATTAATTACAGATCAGGCAGTATGACAATTTCAAATGGTCAAGCCATAAGGAAGCTATCCCTATATCCTCCTGCCCAACCCCAGCCAGACTTGAGAGAACCTATTTGGCCAGACTTAGGAGACGAGGAGGAAGAGCTTAATTCAGTAGCCCAGCTCATGATGTTTCATAGGAAATCTTATTTAAAGATACAAGAGGAAGATGATGTAATACAGAGCATTCTAACTAATGAATGTATTGTGGCTAAAGATGTTTCAGAAAGTTTTGTTTTATAGCTATGTACCTATGAGGATTGTATGCCTCCAGCAAACCCTGAAATGATTGATCAATTATTGGCAAGTGAAATAGTTAGAATTATAGTGTCCGAAGTGTTAATGGAAAAGCTAAGAACAATAGTAGAATTTTCATCTGGATGAAGCCTACATGTAAATAAAAAGTTATCCCAATCACAGTTGGCATTGTTAACAAAGCTCCTTAGTTAGCATGAAAAAACCTTTGCATGGGATTATGGAGATATGGAAGGACTCAATCCAAAACTCTACACCCATAGAATAGACATCAATGATGGAAGTTTGCCACTTTGTCAACCATAGAGGAGAATAAACCTAGCACTGAGAGAAATATTTAAAATAGAGTTGTAGAAGTTATTGGATGCTGGATTCATCTACCCAATCTCTGACAGCAAGTGGGTATCACCATTGGTAATTGTACCTTAGAAAGGAGGTAAGTGGTGGATATGTGTGGATTACAGAGAATTAAATAATGCTACAAAGAAGGACCACTTCCCTTTACCTTTTATTGACTAGGTCTTGGATAATTTGGCTGGAAAGAAATATTTCTCCTTTCTAGATGGATACAGTGGTTACAATTAGATAAGAATTGCCCCTGAAGATCAAGAAAATACCATGTTCACATGTCCTTGGGGCACATATGCCTATTCAGTATTACCATTGGGATTATGTAATACCCCTGCTACCTTTCAGAGAGTTGTGATCAACATCTTTGCTGATATATCCCATAATTGCATGGAAATCTACATGGACGACTTCACTACATTTGGTGTCACATTTGAGGAAGCTCTGAAGAACTTGGAGAAAGTGCTAATCAGATGTGAGGAACATAACCTGTCTCTCAATAGTGAAAAGTGCTTTTTGATGATGCAAAAAGGAGTGGTGTTGGGACATTTTATCTTCGAAGCTAGAATCCAGGTAGACCCTCAGAAGATAGAGGTAATTCTCATACTCCCTATTCCTACTAAGAAAAAAAAAGTTAGATCTTTCCTAGGTCACACTGGCTATTATAGGAGGTTTATCTAGAAATTTAGTCAAATAGCTAGTCCTCTGTACAACTTACTTACCAAAGAAGCTGAAATTTCTTGGACAAAATAATATGATGAGTCCTTCCTGCAGCTCAAGTCACTTTTGACAACTGCACCAGTACTTAGGGGTCCTGTCTGGACATTGCCATTTCACATACATATAGATGCTTCAGACTATGTTGTAGGTGTTGTCTTAGGATAGAAGACTAAAAACCTTGAAAATGCAATCTATTATATCAGTAAGAGTCTATATGGACCAGAGTTAAACTATATAGTGACTGAGAAAAATTTGTTAACAGTAGTTTATGCTCTGAACAAATTATGCCATTATGTGATTGGTTATCCTATCTATGTTCATACTGACCATGCAGCAATTAAGTATCTCATGAACAAACCTGCCATAATAGGAAGGTTAGCAAGATGGCTCCTTCTTTTGTTGGAATTTGATATAAAAATCATTGACAAGCCAGCGAAAGAAAACATGGTGGTAGATAATCTATCCAAACTTCATCATGCTGAAGAAGATACTACTTTGATAGATGATACATTTCCAGATGAACAGTTGTCTCATATTGCTGTCCAGAATCCATGGTATGCAGATATAGCTAACTACCTAGCAGCTAATAAAATGCCAACACATTTCTCTTATAAGGAAAAGAAGCTTCCTGTGGAGAAAATCTTCCATTTCTCTTGGATTGATAGCATATTATTTTACACTGGACCTGACCAAGTCATGAGAAGATGTGTGAGAGAAGATAAGACATATGACATTCTTCATGCATGTCATAATGAACCATGTGGAGGGAACTTTGCAGCCAAATGAATAGCACAGAAGATTTTAACAACTGGCTACTATTGGCCTACACTTCACAAAGATGCAGCAAGTTATACAAGAAAGTGTGACAAATGTCAAAGAATGGGCAGACCAACAAGATCAGATGAAATGCCCTTAAACCCATAGGTGGTGGTAACACCATTTGATAAATGGGGCTTATAATTTATTGGTCCAATAGATCCTCCATCTAATTGGAAGTCATACATTCTGGTGTGCATAGATTACATGACCAAATGGGTCGAAGTCAGAGCAATGAAGCATGCAAGAGATCATAAAGTTGCTGAATTTCTATATGAAGAAATTTTTACTAGATATGGCCTGCCAAGAGAGCTTGTTACTAATAAAGGTACCCAATTCACCTCCAATCTGATAACAAAGCTCATGAAGGAATATAATATCAGACATCGAAAATCAATCCCCTATCACCCTCAAGCCAATGGACAAGTAAAAGTTACAAATTGGGAAATAGTAGCAATTTTAACAAAGACAGTTCATTTGCATTACCAAGACTAGAGCAGTAGACTATCAAAAGCCATCTAGGCATATAGAACAACATAGAAAACCACCATTGGGTTCACTCCATTTGAACTTTTATATGGCAAAACAACAATGCTACCGATTGAGTTTGAACACAAAACATTAAGAACAACGCTGGAGTTAAACATTGATCTTCCTGCAGCATAGAAAGAGCAATTGCTGCATCTCAACTCTTTGGATGAAATGCGCAAGTCTACCCTGTAGCACATAGAAATTGTCCAAAAGAAAAGAAAATAGTGGCATGACTCCCATATCAAGAGTAAGAAATTAAAATTTAGAGATTAGGCATTGTTATATGATTCCAGATTCTAGGAGATACCAAGCAAGTTGCAGACACGATGGCTAGGTCCATATGAAATAAGCCATGTATTTACAAATGGAGCAGTCTAGTTGACCACAATCAATCCTATCCACTTCAAGCTACTAGTCAATGTCCATAGACTAAAGTTGTATCACCAGCCACAGACGAAAGAAGACTTCCTGCAGCAATTCAACCAGCCAGTTTTAAAGGATCAACAGGTAACACTTCCTATAGGTGTCAACCTTCTTCCTGCAGCACTTCAATAAGAATTCCTTTGTAGCATGACCATAATAACAAATTTATGTTTACATAAAGTTCAAATTCTCCATTCACTTTCTATATTCTTATTTTTCACCCCATTTCATTTCCTAATCTTTCATCCACCCACCTTCCACGTCATCATGTTTCCATGCTTTCAATAAAGAGATAGTGCGCTGATGCATGTGACCGCCAACGTTGTCATTCCACTCTCACCAATATTTCCTGACACATGTGATGATCAATTAACAAGTATGATCTTTTCAAATTTATTTCCATTTTTAGCACATAGATTTAGTTGGTTATATCGAATACTGCAATAAATGTATCATTGCCGCCTTAATCTAGTTCCGTACCTTCTTCCAAGTTAGACAAGTGAGGACACTTGTCCATATTTTGTAGGGGGTAGGGAAGTGTGCCAATTTATAAAATTTCATTTCTATTTACTCATTAAAAGATCCCTAAATCTATACTTCGGCATTGTCTTAATTAAAATCCAGCTACTGCATCACACAAGTGTCAAATGTCGTACCTTTATTCTGAATAAACCCCTAACTGTCAGACTAGATGTGACCCAGTATTAAAACCATGACATAACTCTCACTCTCACATGAACATCTATGATTCATTCTATTAAAATACATTATTATTGTTCATATCAAGAATACTAGAAGAATGTGAAAGAGGGTCTGTGGGTTTACAAGAAGTAGTCTGAAATTCAAAAGAGAAGAAGGTAATTATAAAAAATAGAGGTTAAATAGAGCTGAGGATTGAATTTGGTAAAATGGGAGGCCAATTACAGTGGCATGAACCAGTGGTTCATGTTATTTTACTATCTGATGTTGAGGCAGTGAGAAGATTTAATGCCTACAGATGGTTGGGGTATTTCTTAAAATTGACAGAGTTTGACGAGGAAGCAGCATCAGGAATTGCAAACACATTTGATGAGGGCCATGCGATGGTATGGGGGTCACCAATTGTTGCAAAAGAGGAGCAAATAGAGAAAGTGATTGGTTTTCTAGTAGCAGGGGAACATTATCCCAATGCCCATGATGCCAGGTCAGCCAGGGCTCAATTCACCCTACCAGGAGACCCTCCATTGGAAATCACTAAGTAGGGATGCAAAAGGATGTCCATTCCTCCACCATACTAGGAGTTGGCTACACACATTATAAGTTATTTCACCTATGAAGAGTGATTCTCTAATTTACATGCGCATCATTTTAAGCTGCTTAGTTATGTACGACATAATATCTCAATGAATGCACCCAATTTTCTGTTTAATATGTTGTGCATTAGTGCTGAAGAAACCTAGAAAGGGAAAGACAACTCTGTTACTCATCATGCCCTAATTAAGTTACTCATAGAAAGATCTCTTAGGGATGCCTCCCCTATGACATGGGCAGAGTTCATCCATCATAAAACTCTTCAGCCTCAAATTGCCCCTAATGTGCAAATTAACCAAGATAATGCAATTTCCCCTGACCCAGTTTCTAAGCAAAATAACCAAGGGGCAGAAACAAAAAATGTATAAGAAAATGTGCCTTTAACCACTCACATGAGTGATATACCTACTGCCACCCAAACCAAAGGAAAATGGAAGATAGTAGGAGAAACTTCTATTCCTGCAACTGAACTACAAAACCCTCAAGTCTCAAGAAAGAAGAGAATGAAGTCAGTTCCTGTAGCCACTACTCCTGCAGCCGAGACAACAAAAAGGTTTAGTAAGAAAAAGGCCATAGAAGTTAAGGAAATCCCTATAAGAAGAAGTCCTAGGATGAGAGGGTAGATTCCTAAAGTGCCCACCGAAAGCCAGCCCTCTTCCCCCAAATAATGTGAGGAGGAAACTCTTATCCATATTGTTCTGAATGATTCTCACAGTCAGTCTGAGATTCCTGACATTCCTCAAAATTTGGATGAGGAGTGTGAAGATGAGCCAAATGTATGTCAAAATGACCCAGGATTTAATCATCAGGATGTTCCAACTCATGAAGAAGAAACCCCTACAACTCACCAGCTACCTTGCACAAGAAATGCTTTAGTTTCCTATAAGCAAACTTGGTTAATAAAATTCTTAGAGAAGTTATGGAAAGAACAAAGGAAGAAGAATAACCAAGATGAAAACAGTTGTCTGATTACTCTGCAAATGCTTCTTTTCTAGTTATATAATAAACATGTGCTGACAACCACTCTAAATAGAGAAGAGAAAAATAAATTGCAGAAAGTAATAGCAGAACAGGAAACGGAAATTGCAGAATTGAAAGATCAGTTGGCAAAATAGAAGTAGAGAATGGACCATACTCTTAAACTAACTGACCAGGTAATTTCTTGTAGACCTCCACCTAGGGTCTATACTATCTATCTTAAAGAACAATTCCTTCTATTTCAATTGATGATGACCCTCAAGGATATAAATACAAAGTTCAAATCAGCCCAAGAATTCTATGGTTTATACCAGACACTTCCATCTTGGCAACAAAACCTACTCTGTGAGTTGTATGTGCATAATTTCATCATGCCTACAGAGATTGAATGGAATCCCCTGCCTTACATAGGGGATATACACCTAAGGGACCTGATGTCATGGATGTATAATGAGGCTAACTATGATAGGCAGTTGGGGATTTACAAAGATCTTGAGAAAATAGAACCCCTACCATTAAGAGAAGAAAGCAGTCAACCAAAAGTATTCCTGAGGGATTAGTTCAGACTGATATATGGGAATGTTAAAAAGGAAATTAGAGAAAAATATTTTAAACTCAGAGCAGATGTGTATGCATAATATGACAGCATGTCCTACTTTGTCTTCCAAAGAGCCTTAACCGGTGCCAAAAGTAGATGGGGAAGATTATCAGAGGTATTTAAAAGATCAAAACCACATAGTCCCATTAACCTTGAAGCACCTATACACCGGGCACCAAAGTACATAGCACTGGGTAGGAAAATCAGGAAGGAGCTTGGGTGTCCACTCATAATGCAGCCGCCCATGCTCCTTTGGCCCTTGTATGATATCAACACTACCAGAATTGATAGGATGCAGGAAGATCACAGAAGGGAAGTTTGGGAAAGAACAAGAGGATTCTACTACTCCTTTAAGAGCAAGAGGTGGGGAAGAACTGAAGTTGGTGACTATAGTTAAATTGCCAGAAGGTACAATGCTTGAGGACAAGCATTTGATTAACCAAGGGGAAGATGATAAGGCCAAATTATTGCCTTTGTTTTGTATAATTTTAATACTCTGTTCTAGTTTTTGTCAAAACATTTGAGAGTCTAACCAGTCAAAAACTTGTAATAAAGTCCAGATAGAACTGATAAACCATGGGTAGATGTTTGTGACATATTTTTCTAATATTATACATATAGTGTAGCATTTCATAAAACCATCAGAATCTATGTTCTAATATCTAGATATTTAATTTGATTAAGCTTGTTGCATGAATATTTCCACATCATAACTAACTTGATAGGAGAGAAAGCGGCTGGAGAGTGGTTGAAAGGATTCAAGGAGGACTGTTGAGGACCAGCTACGGCGGAGTGATCATTATAGCACCAGGAAAAATGGCTTCTACAATGAATCCATTATTCTAGGATGTGAGGAGGTAGTGTGCCTATATTCCCTCTGCACTTCATTATGTTGAACTGGTCGCCTGAGCTTTACTACCCACACCGCGGGTTGTTGCATTTCCATCTTCTTCTCCGGCATGTTTTCAGCAAGATAGTTTCTTTTCTATTTTGTAATAAGTGTTTGATCCTCTATATATAGGGATTGGACCAATAGTTTTAGGTTAGCTAGGAAAAAGGAAAGACAAAAGTTTTTTAAAGAAAACTGTTATCTTGCAGCAATCTATTTCAAGTTCCATGTCTTCTTTTTATGTATTGAGTTTTTGAAATGCAATGAAGTAATTCTTGGTTTACATTTTGTGTTCATAGTTTAGAAGATATTGACCAAGGGGGCCCACTTGGGAGGTGGAATAGGTTAGAATAGAATAGATTTCATTTCCAGCATTTCCAGTATTTCAGATAGAAGTTACAATTTCTTCCTGCAGCATCGTAACTTGTGAGTGTTGCTGCATCATCTGCAAGAATAGTTATAATGGATGTTTTAGGTTGAAATAATAGGTTTCAGTAGAGTTGCAATTTATAGCATTCATTCCAGTAAGAAGATAAATGTATTCTTTTTCTACAGCACTAGTGTAGGTTTATTTTATGAATTTTTACCTTCCTGCAACATAAGCAAAATGACTCCTTAAGGAACCTAGTGCACATATCATGCCAACCATTTCAAGTATATGTCCCTGGGTTGACAAGTTAAATGCACCTCAAAACAAGAAAATTATTCCTTAGATTGAATGTACCATTCCTAAGAAAGGCCTTGAGCATGATTATTACACACCTATTGTGAGGCAGTTCATGTACCTCCAACTCCTCGTATAGCATTGACTACTTCTTTTATTCTTGTGTTGTAGTGTGTGATGTTTTCTCCTTCATTCTGAGATCATAAAATTTTCCTCTAAGGCTTTCTGCCTTAGCTCTTAGAATATTTGTATCACCTCCATGTACACGCTTCAGTTTGTCCCACATCTTCTTTACAGTTTTGCAATCCTTGACATCTTCAAATTGAGCATTAGAGAGTGAGGAAGAAATATTTATGACCATACATTTGTGTTCATGCTTCTCTCTCAATTGATCTACTATTAATGATCCTATGGGAAACACATATTTAGTATCTAAGAATTGAGTAACATCATTACCAATACCTGTTAAGTGGAGTCTTATCCTTCTTTGCCATGAAGTAAAGTTGTCTTTGTTCTACTTCGGCACATCTCATCATTTCATCTTGTGATCTTGGCTTAGGTCTTGAAACCTTCCTTTCTAAGCACACAAGCTCTGATACTAATTGTTAGTAATAATTGAGGGGGGGGGGGTAAATCGGTGGCTTCAAAAATTTTCCTTCAAACTTAACCACCAATCAATAAATCTCAGATTAGTATGTCCCTATAAGATGCATTCCATGAAATACTAATATTGGTTAACTCTCTATCAGTGTTTTCTGTCAATCCTTATTCTTTCTTGATTACCGATAAGAAGTATAACTATTTACCAAAACTCAGTAAATAAGCAGAGTATACCGATCAATCCAGAGTTAACTATGTAAGATATAAAACAATAAAGAAATGAATCATACACACATAACACATTAATTTTTAATGTAGAAACCCTATTAAGGGAAAAACCACTGGGACCAGTACCCTAAATGTTCACTCTTCTGAAGTGAGCCCTGTTAGGAGTTAACCCTGTTAAAGGTTACCAACACACTGTTAAGTGCGACCTAGTTAGAGGATTTTTTACATAGAGGTTGTCACTTAGTATCTGGCATCTATTGATACCATCCTTGAATCAGCCTCATTATTAGATTGTCAATAGGTATTGGGAAATTTGAATGCTACTTTTATGAATCAACCTTTTTGGCACTCCTTGGGATGTACCTCAATATATAGAGACTATTAATTCCTGCTCAGTTAAGAGACTTGATGCTTCAATGGTTAAACTGAAACACTATGACCTGTTCATATTGCAACTTTGAAATGCATATTTTCAGATCTATTTAAGTACATTACCTCTTTGATCAATGTATCAACTCAATCCTTTGTGCTCCATACTTTCTACTCTGTGATGTTGTGCTCACTGTTCGTCGGTGTTTACAAAATTCCTTAGCTCTTCCTTCAGCTTGTTTGATCAGGACTGGATGAAGTTGTTCTTCATCAGTTTCTCTTCAGCATCCTCTTTCTATTCACTCCCCTTAATCAAATTTGTAAATGGATTAAGATTGTCTCTTATATAGACATGATATTCATTATTTCTTGTTTCTTGATTCTTGATTCTTGATTCTTGGCATGAAAAACAATCCAGCCAATTAGAATTAAAGCATAACTCCTGATTTGTCTCATAGTTATCTTCTTGCCAATTGTACAAATCATCTTCAAATCAATCACTTATCTCTGGTTGAATAAAAAAAAGTATACAACTAGTTAAGTATATATTTAGCTCTGCCAGCTAGATATTTTGTTAGTTTCTAAACTTTCTATTCCATTGGTCACCACTACAGTTAGTTGTTGGTGACAATTGACAGTTCCGTCGGTGAGACTCCAGTTAGCTTTGTGGTCTCCATCCATTGGGCTTCATTAGAATTTTACTCATTGGGAAACGTTCTAACTTTTCTTGTCAGGCATCACTGTGGCTTTGCTTCATCGGGCAACACTATGCTTCTGATCAGTGGGTATCACTATGACTATTCTTCTTTGCTCTGACCATCGGTGTGCACTTCGTCAGTGTTGTTTGTCACTAAGTGAATACTTGACTTTTATGCATTGTTGAAAGAATAACCTTTGTTCCTTTGATTCTCTAAAGTCTTTGGCATTATGTACATGACCTTATAGATGATATCAAGTTGACATCAATGACAATACAAACCATTAACTGATTTAATGCCTTGCATTATCTTCAACTTAACATTATCAACAATTCAATCCGTTACATGTCATCATGAACTTGATTTTGTGACTCTATGCCAACCACACGATCAAAAGAAGATCTACAGTGCACGCGTAATATCCAAAAGAAAAAGAATATTCCATCATGATCACATTATTAAGAGATAAAAGGAAAGGAAAAAAATGCACATGACAAAAATAAGACTTAAGTGCATCGACAAGACTTAGGGTTTAGGGTTTTTCATGCATCTTGCACAAAAGACTTATGGTTTAGGGATTTTTAGGCCTTTCAGAGTCAAATTTCTTGTGACACAAATATTTTTAGAAGAATTTGAAGGCAGTTTTGAAGATACTCTAATGTTTAAGGCATAAATTGACACCAGGAACCAAAATTTTTTGCACGAATTAGAAAACCAAAAATAGATTTGTTGACGATACTTTGTGACTAGTCTCACTAGCAAATGTAAGCTTTCTCTAGGTATCAAGGCACTGGCCAAATTCCCCTATAAATGTTGTCCAGGGAATAAATTCTCTGGGCCTTCAAGCACCTGAGAGTCAGGTCTCAACAGTGTGGGATGTAAGTTGGGTGTGTGACTATTTTGTTCGGGGAGATAGCTAGTTTTTCTTGGCTCATCTTCTTTGAGGATTTTGTTAGGTTGGTGTTTCCTGCAATCATTTGGATTATCAAACACACTTCAAAAGATATGCCAGGGTTAGAGTGTATCCATTCTAATTATAGTTATGCAAATACATTTAAAACATCAACCATGCTCTAACAAACTATACTAAATACTAAACATATACAAAATCATCGATTCATAAATGTTCAATAGCAAGGGAAAAGAGGTCATTAATCTACTTAAACATTAGAGAAAAGCACATCAGAAACATAACACACAAAAGAGTGTTAACTCAGAGATCAAGACACCAACAACATCATTGTGAGAATCCTTCCTTCTTCATTAACAGTTTTCTTGCATCACTGGTGTGTACATCAACATCTCCAAGAGAGCATCTATCTACTAAGAACCACTAAGAACTACTAAGAATTGAGCTCTACAACTACAAGAAAAGAAATGTTGAAAGCTAATAGTATGGACTGTACAATCATCAATTTTGATGACCCTTGAAATGAGGTTGGACTTCTTATTTATACACATACTTGCCCTAAAGTTAACCTAATCTAACTTTACAATCAACAATAAAATACAATATCCAGTGGCTGGTACTACCTGCACCACTTTACAACTACCTCAAAAAGAGTAGAGTTTTGACATGTTATAAGAATAAGACAAGAAGAGAAGTATGGAAGAATCAACATCAAGAAGAGTGTTGTTTAAAGAAGAGAAGAAATCTGATCTCTCCAGAGTTTGAGGCTACATGCCTCATTAATGCAATATGTAGCTCACTATCTTTGATGTGCTAGGTAGTTAATGCTAGAGCAGTGCCTTGGGAAGACCATCTGTCAGAGTCATCCTTCCATCTGACACACACTATTAGGATCACCTTCTTTCTGACCCCATTATTAACTGCTACATAGTGACCGGTCGGCTCCGAGGAACCTGAACATGAGCCACCAAAAGAATAAAAAATTGTCAGATCTAGCACTTTGGGATCTGGGAGCTTACACTCAAAGAATAATGATTGTAAAAGAATACACCCTGCTGATTATAATCCCCGGAACCCAGAGAATTTTCTTTCCCTTTACTATTTTTAAATGCCTCCAAAACTTGGCTGATGCCATCTTCATCTATATCCTTAATACTATTCCACTCATCGCAGATAGCTTCAAACTTCTCCTCAACTTCTCTGGCTCTATTCCATAATTCATCTACTAATTTTATGGTGTCATGAGCCTGGAGCATCATCTTAGATATTCTTGATAGCTTTCCTCCATCAAAGTCCCCGACAGACTGATATAGGGACTCCATCAACTCATCATACTTACTGAGGACATAGTCCTCTGGGGCACACATTCCAGTGGTGAAGGGGTCAACTTGTGACACCCTTAAAAAAAATGCTTTAAATAGGCCCAAAGGATACCATACCACAATTAGTTTATCTCTTAGGGCCTTAACTAGTTGCTTGCATACCTTGATCTTGAGGCCAAGTCTAGAGTATTGGGCCAAGAGGGAATCAAATGATCCCCCCCCCCCCAAATTCCCATTTCTATGATGACCTCTTCCCTAGAGTTGATGACTTCATCTAACCCAGTCTTCCATCCTTCATATTTGTCTAAGTCTCCCTCCCATAGGAGAGTGGAGATGTTCACCTGATTCAAAAGATTGTTGATCTAGTAAAGATCCAGGAGTGATACAAATAAAAATTTCCTTATGGCCGTTATCTTCTCGGTGACCCACCCGTCCACAGCCTGGGCCTTCTTCTTCATTGACCTTAGAGTATCCATGTCACCCTATGTAAGCGGTAGTCCAGGGGTGGAAGTTTCTAGATGGATCTCGGCCAAGGGCTACATAAGTTCTATCAAAAATCTGAGGAGATTCTCATTCTTTTATCTTTTCTCCTTCAAATTATGGACCTATTTATCATACCAGGCCTCTACTACCTGGGTTGCCTCTCATAGCAGGTCTAATTCTCCCTTCTTATCTCTCCTCCCCAAGGAACTTTCGTGATTGTATAATATTTGGCTCTTACTGCCATTGCATTTGTATCTAGGGGAGGTGTTACAATTGTTGCAACTGTGCTTCCTTCTGGATCAGTCTAGAGGGTATGGACTATCCGGGCCTTTTTAGGCTTCTTGGCCTTTGTGTTTCAGGCCACCATTTCAGCCAAGGAGAGTGGAACACCTATTTCTACCATCGGGGCTTTTCTCTTTCTGGATTCTACCAGCCATTGTGGCAGCTGGGGTGGTTTTTCTGCTAAGGCCTAGGTGTTGGGACTCCCTTTGGAGTATGGCAATGCATTCCTGGTATCTACAGTGTCATCGGGCTCTTTCTCCTTTTCCTATTCCTATTCTTGTTCTTCGGGGGCCTTAGTGTCTTCTTCCCTATTAGAATCCTCTTTTGTGATGTTCATGATCTCCCCTCTGTTGGCATCAACATCACCTGTATCATCTTTAAGATGCCCTAATTACTCTGAATGTTTTGATCGCGGTAAGTTTGAAAGTGACTGGTAAATCCTATTTATACCCTTAGGGTAAAAACACATTTCTTTCCCTCTGCAAACTCTAGAAAAGGAAAACCTTCATACTCCGGGCCTGGGGATTCCATGTAGCCACACCTTCTCATAAAAGAAGACATGATTGCAAAGAATCCTGGAGTTCGGGATCAAGATGACTCAAGAAAAACATACTCCAAGAACTGGTCCCAGAGCCAGAAGAAGACAAGAAGAAAAAAGAAAACAATGCTCATGGAAGAAAATCCCAAAGGGAAATAAATGAAACAACAAGAAACCAAGGAAAAGCACAAAAGCAAAAAAGGGGGAACCAACATTTTGCCCACAAAATGTAGGGACAGGTATGCAGGGCATAACAAATGGTGACTATCTGGGATGAATTCCTTAGCGCATTTGAGAACTTCTAAATCTCTAGTTAGTAAAACCGAAACTAATATTTATTTGGAGCATTCTACTTGCAGAGTATGAGGTGTCCGAGAAAATCTGGTCATCAATGATTCAATCCTTTGGTCTTTCGTTAGTTGTGAAGTGTGTGCTTTGAAAGAAACACAAGCTAATTACCTCTGGGAAAAGTAGAGAAGAGCCAATGAGTATATCAAACCAAAGTCATCATAACTTGCACATTCCCTCAGACACCAGAGTTTTTCATTCTTTAGTTCTTTTCTTTTCTTTCTTTTCTAGATGGGAAGGTGGTACTTCTTTCACCGTGAAGCTTAAGCTTAGCTAATTTTAATAGTGGTAATTATTTCACCTTTCCATCCACTTTTAAATTAACTGAATAGGAGAGAAAATTTTGGACTCAGGATTTTTTATTGATTTTTAGACTTGGTCAACAACCAGTGCAACTGATCTACCCTCAAGGTGTCTGATTACTTGCCTCTTTGATTTTTTGTTAACTGATGTCTAGACTTTCAAGATATGAACCTGATGAAGATTACTCATAACCTTTTTCCATACATTCAAAACAACTCTGGAGTGCGGATCAATTCCACCATGCTAACAATAGATTCTAAATTCACTGGAATGCACAAGGTATTGTTCCAAAGACCAGATGTTATATGAAGCATACCTATCAACAAGAAGAAGGAAACACGCTGGGAACCTGGGAAAAAAAGAAAACAAAGAAAACCAAAAATGAGAGCAAGCAAGAAAAGGAAAGGTGGTCTCGGAGGATGACCGTCAAACTATTTACAAGGCATTCCAAAGGAACACTAGGAAAGATATTTACAAGAAAGGATTTTACATATGATACAACTTTGGACAAACTCATCACCTACCTTATTCAAAATAGTGCTTGAGAAACTTCCCATTGACAGGAAATGGGAAAACTTCTCCATTTATGGTATTGAGGCGATAAGTATTTGCCCCACAGATCTCAGATATCAGATATGGTCCGAGCTAGAGCCACTGAAACTTTGTGTGTTTTCCCTTCTTTTCCTGAGCCTTGTCCCACAAGAGGACCAAATCTGAAATATAAAAGGCCTTACTACTACTTGATGATGAGCGAAGTGATCCAGGGCTATGTCTCTCTGTTCTTCCATTCTCACCAAGTTCAGGAGACAAACTTCCACGATGTTATCCCGGTTGCTGAATTCCTAAAAAAATTGTAGTACCGGGACCTATAAGTTGATAGGAAATACTGGATTTTAGCCTTAAACCAGTAAAATGGGGAAGTCCCCAAGCCTACCTTTATTCTAATACGATCTACCTAGAGGGAGAATCTAAGCTTCTAATGCCAGTCCCGGGGGTTTTTTTCTAACAAATGTTTGATCACCTCAAGTAGATTTTTGTTGGTAGATTCAGCCACACAATTACCCTAGGGGTAATAGTTGCTAGAGAACTTTAGGGTGATCTTTCTCTCAAAGGTCCATTCGAGTAACTATGCTGAAGAAAATGCCAGACCATTGTCACACTATAGGGAATGGCATTCCAAAATGAGTGACTATGTTTTCTTCTAGGAATTTAATAACTAAATCTACCATGCTCTTTTTGCAAGGAATCACTTTAGACCACCGGGTGCAATAATCGGTAGCAGTCAGAATGTACTAGTGGTTGGTAGACGAGTTGGGGTTTATTTCCATGATAAATTCAAATGCCCATTGGGTGAAGGTTATAACTTTGAAGACCGACTGCAAAGGCATGGATGAGTTTTGCTCATGATGTGCCACTATTTGACAAGTGTGGCATCTCCTAACATGAGTGTAGACATCCTTAAAGATGAAGGTCCAATAGTATCTAGCTGGCAGAATTTGGTGGGAAGTGGTGTCACCTGATCCATTCCTAATTCCAAACTATCCATGAAATTATTCAATCATTTTTGTAGCTTGGTCCCTATCTATGCACTGGAGGTACACTCCCTCGTAATTCTTGTGAAAAAGCATTTTGTCTTTGATCATGAAATGTGCACTTTTTAGCCTCAAGGCATGATGTTTGTTTGGGGACAGCCCCTCCAGGCATCTATTATTCAACAATAAGTATACCAGGTCAGTATATCATGGATCTTGAGTGATGGACTCTACTGTATAAGTTTGATATTCAATGTTGGGAGTTCCTTCTGCCATCTCTCTACATAGTCCCTGGCCTTGGACTATCTTCATGGGTTGCATTTCCAAATCATACTCTTGGAGGATGGCCATCCATTTCTCTCATCAATCACCCAATTCACTCTATAGGAGAAAATACTTAATAGCATGGTCTGGGATGATAGCGTGCACTTTTCTCTAGAGAATGTAATGTTAGAATTTCTTCACAGCATGGATGAGAGAAAATGCCTATTTTTCCAAAGATGAATACCAGAATTTAGAGTTCTTAAAGGGGGAAATCATAAAAGCTATTGGTCATTCTTCCCCTTCAACTTTCTAGGTCAAAAATGCCATGGAAGAATGCGGAAAAGCAAAGGAGTATATGAGAAATGGGAGGGAATAGTCTGGAATAGCCAAGACTGGTGCCTCCATAATCATTTTCTTAATCTAGGTGAATGCCCACTTTGCTTTAGGACTCCACTCAATATTTGTGTCTTTCTTACTATCTCGGTGAAACCAATGATGAAATGTTGGACAAATTTGATCTTTCCAAAGAAAGATCTCATTTATTTCTTGCTGCTAGGCATCTGTAGGTTCAGTAGTGCTTCAACTCTCTCAGGGTTGATGGATACACCCTTCTCGGAGATGCTATGCCCGAGCAGCTTCCCTTCAGTGACCTTGAATATACATTTCTTAGGGTGGAGGAAAATTCCATACCTATGATATCTCTCACAAATTTGGGCAAGGTGGGCAGAGTAATCACGCCTGTCCCAGGAAAAGATGGTCAAATCATCCATGTAGATGATTATACATCTATTAACTAGGTCTTTGAGTGCCATGTCCATAGTCTTGTGAAATGTGGCCCCTATGTTGATTAGGCAAAAGGGAATCCTCTAGTATGCAAAAATTCCCCACTTGGTGGTGAACATTTTTTTTTCTCTAGCTTCGTACTTAACCATGACCTGGTTATACCCGGAGTACCCATCTAGGAAGGACATCATTTGGGATCCGTTTACAATTTTTAGCACCTCATCTAATGAGGGGAGAGGGTGATTATCCTTCTTAGATGCCTTGTTAAAATTGTAAAAATCCATGCAAAGGTAGATTTCACTACTTTTCCTTCTCACAAGGATGAGGTTGGCAACCCAAGTAGTGTGCAAGATAGGAAAGATAATCTGGGCTGACAACAGCTTTTGAACCTCCAAATGGATTAGAGGCTCGATAAGTCAGTTTACCAGTCTTTTCTTTTAGAGGAAGGGATTAGCATTTGGTTTTAGTGGGATGGTATAGGTCATGATGGATGTGTCATAAGTATTCAAATCCTCATACCCCTATGCAATTACATCAATATATTCTTGGAGAACTATGAGAATCTTCCCTTTCTCCTCTAGGGAGCAGGAGGTGCCAATGTGTACCAATTTTTCTTCACCAGCCCGGCCACTGTTGACCTTTTCAAATTTCCTCCCTCTGAGGAGGATGATATCTTCTCTCAGCCCTGGGGGTCCAAATCAAAGATGCATTCTAGCACTACCATCTCCTTAGGGATGGTGTTGGTTGGAAATTCTATGATCCTGTCATCTTCTTCATCCTACTAGGTATCTTTGTGATCTCTTTCTTCCACTATGTGGTCCTCAAAAACACCAACATTGGCCATGAAGGCTAGAATATGTTGATCATCCTCAAAGACCTGAAAGTGGGTGATATTGTCTGGAATGGATGGTGAGGGGACCATCTCAATAGAGAACTTCTGAAGCCGTGAGTCAGCCATTGGCTCAAGGGTGCTGGCAGATACAGCAAGGGCATCTGAAATGTAATTGGGTTTCTTGGGAATGAGTTCAATGCCAAAGGCATCAAAATCTTCAATGAGGCTCCATGCCTAATTACACTATGTGGCCAACCTTTTTTTGTGACAAGTGTATTGGCTCTGGAATTTCTTAACTATCAAATCTAAATCACCCATTGCCCGGAGGTGAGTGATTCCCTTTCTTAATGTAAATAGGAGCCCAAGGACCAAGGCCTCATACTCCATGACATTGTTCGTGCAGTTACACTACATCCTGTAAGACATGAGGAAGGATTTCCCCCATGGGTTGATAAATTCCACTCTAGCCCCATAGCCTTGTTTAGACCGAGACCCGTCGAACTTCAGGGTCCACAAGTCATTGTTCATTTTCTGGGGCTAGGAAGGTGAAGTGGCATTTAGATTGATTTTGGGAAGGTTGGGAGGAGTTTCCTCCAACTCTGATGGTGCATGGGTGAGGTTTGCCTCTAGAGAAGCCTATGGTTGGGATTCCTGGACAAGCGGCACCTTAGGAGTACCGCCAGAATGATTGTTGGGTCCAGGCAAATCTGCTTTGTATTCTTTTCCCTGAAGGGTGTTGATGTGACAGGTAGCAGTAGTGAGGCAAGGCTCACACTCTAGTTCAGAATGTTTTTGATAATGCACCTGGCACCAAGTGCTAGACAAGAGTGTAGTAGGATTTGCTACGATACCCTATGAGTTAATCTCACCCCTCAATTTTTTTTCCATGTCCTGAATTCTCTAAGAAACTATGGGATCCTCCCTAGGGGTGAAATCAAATGTGAGGATCTCGAGGGGTTGGTACACCCTGGTGGAAGTCTTAGAGAAAAGGACTTTATTTACCCTCCCAAATTTGGTGAGGGCCTACTTCATCCTGGGTTCACTTTCTACCCAGATTTAGTTAGATTGGCCCTCCTAGGGGAGCCACAAGTGGGAGAAGTCTATGGAGAAATACCCGTTAAGGGCCTTGGACCAATTCTGACTTAATAACATCCCATAAGTCTTGGGGATGTCCACCACTTGGATGTCTACTATGCTTGATATCTGGGGGTCTTGGATGAGATGAATCTGGACATTCTTCATCTTACCTACCATTTTCATAGCAGTTTTGTCCAGCTAGACTACTATGCCTTTGGATGGAGTGGGATGGAGTCCAAGCTTCTGGCATATGGATAAAGGCATGATGTTACTCGAAGCACCAAAATCTACCAAGAAATTGTGTAGGTTCTTCCCTTGTATGTTCAAACCTAGTAAGAAGGGAGGATCCTTAGTGTTTCCCTAGAAGACAGCCACATTGGCATCGTCAAAAGTGACAATCTTGGGTGGGTGACTGAAAGCTTCCAGGTTTCACAAGAGCTTTAGAAGAGATCTCCTCTACTCAGGATAGTTCACCAAAACCTCCATCAAGGTCATGGAGGTGGTGGTTCTTTCCAATGTCTTAGTGATGTCATACCTTCCCCCCGGGTATTGTTGGCTTCCCTCGATCCGGTCCCTAGCTTGGTTAGAGGCAGTCCCTTTCGGTGGGAAGGAGAGATAAGTTGTATTGTCCCAGGGAGGGGTATCCTTGGGAGGTGTAGGCATTTAAACTGGTCCTTTACCAGCCTAACTCTGGGTGTTGTAGGGAGTTCACATGTTAGTAAAGGCATTGGCCTTAAAGGATGGGATAGATTCATCAAAAAGCCCCTACAATTTGGGCTCTTCTTCATCTTCCTTGTCTATCTCAAAGAAGACAATCTCACAGGTGAAGGCACCATGAGTGGGCTCTTTCACTAATGTTTTCGGGGGAGTAGGATCAATAGGTTGTTGTTTTTCCAAATGGGAGATCATGATGACCTTCTCTAGTGTGGTGTAGTTCACCTCGGAATGAGAGCCGATGTCGTGCAATCTACACTAGCTGGTCAAGGGGTGGAATTTGCAAGCTGTGTGGAATGACTAGGTCCAACACTGCCCTGAATGGTGCTTTGGGTTAGAGGAGGACCTCCAGTGTTTGCATTGTTGTTCCATTGCGGTTTATTGGGATGAGGCTCATTGTTGTAGTTTATTCCTCTGGCATTTGTATTTCATTGGCCACAGAAGATATTCCCCCTCTGGGAATTGGGGTTGTGAGGCACAGAAAGCCCCACCTTCATGTGTCCCATCTCCATAGTCAAGGAGGACACTAATTGCTGGAGGGATTTAACCTTGGTGGACAACTAGGTGTTCACGTCACAATGTGACAGTTGTTGTGGTTGGTTCCCAGGGAAAGCGACAACAGCTCTCGGAGTCAAGGACGATAATCCTCTAGCCGCGGGAAATTGGAAGAAAGGTACTATGAAGGGTTGTGTCAATGGTTTTTGAATTTGCTATGGCTGGTTCCAGGGAATGAATTCCAGACCTGGTATTGTCTGAGTTTATGATGGATATATATATCAAGCTTGCTAGTCTATCGGCGGTGGTGGGTTCATGGCCATCACTGGGGCACCCATTGTCTGATTAGGGTTGTATCCTCTAGCATAGGAAGTTCTACCGGGTATAATGTTGAATGGTGTGCTCTGCCCAATCCCATCGGAAGCTTTGTTCAAATCGTGGGACAACTCCAAGGCTATGATGTAAACCTTTGCCAGAGTATCCTGGTCATTTGGAATGGTGGTTCTCCATAGGAGAGTGGCAATGAAGGGGTCCATTGCATTAAGATATGTCTAGATGGTTACATCTGTGGATGGGATTAAGGGACCTATGCACCACTTCAAGGGGCATTGGAACTGGTGGTTGAATTCTACAAGGGGTTATTTTTGTTCCTTTCTAATGGAGATAAACTAGTTGTGGGACCATAGCGAGTCTACGTGTATGTGGAAATCCACCAGGAAAGTGTCTTCCATATCCTGCCAACTGTTGATGGAGTTGGCCAAAAAGTTGAGATACCAATTTAACTCATTCTTTCCCAAGGAAAGAGGGAACATTTGGGTCACAACATCTTGATGTTAGATCTAGTGTTGGTTCATGGCATCTTTGTATGCTTATAGATGCTCTTCTACGGTTTGTGAGCCTAAATGTTCATATCTGGGGTAGATCTTCTCTCGATGCGGGGGAAGATCATTGGTAGTGTTAGCACTGCATTGAAAAAAACTTGAATATCTTGGTCTTTTGCTTTTCCCAGGCTTTCTTGGTTTCAAATCCTGTGCTTTACCGCGCAAAAGAGGTCAAACCCTTTTTAAGTCATACTTTATGTCTACTCGCCTTGTTGCATCAAGCTTTTATAAGTGTCTCTAAGTTGTGCGAGTATGCGACGAGTTGCCAATCAAGATGATTCCACAATCGCGATCTATTTAACTCAAAGTATTTAAGTTACGCGAGTGGGCGATGAGCTGTTATTGAAAGACAATCACGCAGTCGCGAGCTATTTATGTCAAGTTTTGGTCTATGTGCGAGTGAGCGGGTTCATGTTTTAAAATTGTAAATCGCACAGTCACGATGCCTTATTGAAGTTAAGTCATAGGTGAGCGAGTCAGCGACGAGTTAAAAATATGTATGTCGCGCAGTCGCTCTAAAATCATATTGTCTACCTCATGCTCCACGACCGAGCGAGTATTGTTAAAACTTAAGCAGTCGCATACCCGCATCAAGCTTTTATGTCAATGTCAAAAGTCAGCGACTGTGCGACGAGGTCATGTCCTGTAGGTCGCCCACTCGCTCAAGTTTTAACTTGCTTGTCTTTTGCAATGCAAGTGCATGGCGAAGAGGTGAAATGTCAATGAGAAGATCCATCGCTCAGTCGCTCAAGTGCTTTTCAAGATTCATGATAGTCTGCGACCGAGCGACAAAGAAATCATTCAATGCCTCGCTCACTCGCTGATGCTTTGAGGTGATCGGAAAAGAGCCTGCAAGCGTGCGACGAGTTAGAAAAGGGATGCCATCGCTCAGTCGCCGATCAACAAAGATGGAAGGAAAAGAGCTCGCGAGTGAGTAACTAAGGAAAGAAAAGAGACAGTCGCGCACTCGCCGTCATTGACAGAGTAAGTTTTTTGAGCCCGCGAGCGTGTGACGAGTTAGAAAAGGGATGCCATCGCTCAGTCGCCAATCAACAGAATAGAAGGAATCAGATAATTCCTTCTCTGGTTTCTTTCTTGATCTCCCATATCTCCAGAGGATAGAGAAGATGATACAGTCATATGACACTTTGATGACACAGGTCCCTCAATTCAGTGTTGAGGAAGCACAATCCAAAGGGTCTCCTATTCAAGTTTCTTTGCATGATAAGGAGCACCAAGAAAACCAAGAGGAACATCAAGAGGAAGAACAACATGAATAAGAAAAAGCAGGTGAAGAGGCTACTTCAGCTAGACAGCCACCAAAGAAGAAGCAGAAAATAGAGCACAAAATGGTGCAGGACAGGAAAGGCATGGCCAAAGCTGTAATCTCAGAGCATGGCAAATATTTTAGAAAATTGAGAAGGCAACTACAGAAGGAGCCAAAATCTGAGGGCCAAGGGGACAATCAAATGGTTCTATTTGAAAAGGATGATGAAAGGGTCATGATGGCCAATGAATTCATGAAGGATGATGAATTCATAAAGTCTCAAGAATTCAAATATTTTTTGGTCAAGTTGAAACAAAAGAGCTTGAGGCAAGAAATAGCAACAGAGGAGCATAATATAGAGAAGAATGAAAAAATTATGCAAACACTTCAGGATTATGACCCTGAAACTAAACAAATCACTGTGGAACAAGCCAGACTACTGGTACAGAGCAGTGGTGTAATTTTGATGCCTGGTTGGGACTTACAGTCCACATTTGTCATTGATCAGATTAGAAGGTAGGAAGATCCTTTGATTAAGACAGAGTTTGAAATGGATGATGTTTTGAAAGGATCAGGGTTTGACCCAAAATCCAAAACCCTAGCAATATGGTCATTAGCTCCGGCCACACAGAAGCCCTTGGTCATGACCATCAGGGAAGA
>MU223937.1:862815-885898 GCA_018584345.1 Thuja plicata | reverse complement strand
ATTAAAGGAATTACAAAAATAGTGACATGTCCTCTTACATGGACTAGAGGACAAATACAAATAAGGATACCTTGGTTTATCCTTTTAATTACATATTTTCAACCAAGGAAAGATTAATTCTAACACTTATGATATCCTTTGGAAAATTAATCCGGTGATCTAGTGCCAGGCATTTGGTTCTCTTCTTGAGCATGTCAATGATGAAACCCTCATTATCTGTACACCTTTCCACAGATGTTTTCAAATGGTATGGCTCTAGGTACTTATCAAATTGGGTCCACCCCCCTTTTGTAATAATAAAGTGATGGGCTCTGGTGAGGGTAGGGAAAATGCTTCCCTTCATTTTGCCTGTTAAGGCTTCTTCTTTTAATCCACCTGGTTTCCTGAGAATCTATGCTAGTCCAATCTTTAGTGGCACTCTGTAAGGAAGAACATTTGGGGTTCCCCTAAAACCATAAACCCTGATGACTATGGAGATAGGGTATAAAATAAGATCACCCCAATTATGAACAATTTTCAGTTCTGGAGCATAATTAAAAGGCCTTAAGAGTCTCATCATATATGTACTAATTCTAGAGTTTTCCCTACATAATAATAATCTAAGCCTAGCAGCAACATATTTGTCAAAATTTATGTAACTGGCCTCCTTTCTATCCCAAGACAAATCAACACTCCACAATTGAACAGACAAATCCTCATCATCCTAAAATTTAGTGAGGTCCATTTCTTCTTCAAAGAAATCAACATTTTTAAACAAAATAATATGCATCATTAAATATTTCCATCCCATTTCCTTGAGTATCTTCTTATCCTTGATGCCTATCAAACCCTCATGTATTAACTCAGTAATGTAGGAAGCATAATAAAAAACAACTGACAGGTGGGGATGCAAAATCTAAATAACCATAAGCATGAGGTGGACAGGCATTGTTGTTTCATCATCTTCTCCTAGCACATGGCACAAGGTACTATACATTCTCCTAGCCTTGGTATTAAAATAGTCCAGTTTAAAAGGCTCTGGTATATTTTGGCCTACATCAATCAAATCCCCTATTTTATTAAAATTTCCTCTCAAATCCTCATTTTTGTAGTACTCTTTCTGAGTCTGGTATACTTGTTTGAAATAGTCAAAATCAATGTCATCCATTTGAACTAAGAGGTCACTTAAACTGAATAACTTTCTAATCTCATCGGTATTGATAATCAATAGCACATTCCCCTTTGTATCTCTTACAACCCTAGATACTTTGTCATATGTATTGGCTATCAAAGTAAATAGGTTTGTATCCATAAATACTCCAGGAACTATCAATTTACCCACATCTAGATCCCATATGTTGCAATTTGAGGAAGGAGCATTCCTCTGGCTATAAGAAGTTTTAAATAAATTTAAACTACTTGTACTAGTCTTGGCATCTTTGGCCCATCTACCTGTATCATACAAACCCTCCCCGACTCTAAAATGAGGATGTACTAGAACAATTTTCTTAATATGAGTAGCATCACCTGTAGACCCACTCAACTACTGTAGAAGGTTATCTCATACATTTCTATCCTTGTATTCCACATTGCCAGAGAATTCATTCCTAGAGGCCATTTTATGAATCTAGGGCTTCTTATGGGAATGATAATAAGATTAAATTAACAATTCTGAGACCTTTTCAAATTCCAAATCTTACTGAAAGCATGAATTTCTACTGTATCATAGAAGACTTACCCATTGTGCAATTTTGTCGCAAAGAGCTCAATATCACTACAATTCTAATCTTTTCTTGAATGACTTTGATGAAATATGGAAGCTTCAAGTTTCAGCAAAGAATTATATGGCCTCAATCAAATCAATTTTTTGCATTGAATTCAACGGAAGTGGCCACATGATCTACAATTAATTTTCCTGGTTCAAAATGTGCAGCTTAACGGTTCACTAACGACCATTTTAAGAACTTTGAATTTGGACCATAGATCTTCAACAACATCTCCTTCATCAAGTGGCTCTCATTTCTTCCCAGAAACAACTATTCATTTGGGACATGTGTCAGCATGTCTTGATCACTTAAATGATAGATCTCGTGCATCTTCTCCATAAATGATCAAGTCAACCATCAAATTTATCTTAACCTGGCTACAAGTTATTTCACCTTGAGTTTACAAACCTTGGCTGCAACATTATCAACTTGGACACACATCAACACCACTTAATGCCTTAGACGCTAGATCTCACACATCTTTCCTTTAAGCCATTAAGCAATCCATCCGATCTCTTCTATAACTACACCTTCCTTAACATCATCTATGCACTGTATAGGACCAACCCTTTTCCACGTGTCACCATGACTTAATCACTTATCCTTTAGATGTTGATCACTTTGCCTTTAAGTGATTAAGTTGATCGTCAGATCATTCCATACGTTCTCTATCTTTAGTTCCTTCTTTACAACCTTAGCCAGACCCACTAGGATACATGGCATCACGGCTTAATTGCTTAAATGATAGATCTCATTCACTTTTCCTTTAGGCGATTAAGAGGGCCGTTAGATCTTCAAAATTTCCACCTTTTAATCTGTAGTCACCTTCACCTTTAGTGGAATACACATCATCATCAGGACATGCATCATCATGGCTTAATGGCTTAATTAGTAGATCTTGTGCATCTTTGGGATAAGAAATTAAGTCATTTTTTGGATCAAAATAAATCTATCTACACTTTAATCAATAGTTGTTCATAATATTCAGACCCACCAATTGCCACATATCAACACCGCTTGATGGATTAACTGATAGATCTTGCACATCTTAGCCATAAGTCATTAAGTCCCCCATTATATCTATCTGTTCTTTAATCTCCATCAAACTTCCTGCAATAGGGCCCACGTCACTCCAAAGACACACATCGCTCAGACTTAATCACTTAAAGGATGATGTCAATCATGTTGGGATTAGGCGATTAAGTATACCATTTGATGAAACAAAATCTTCTCACTATTTAACTGAAACCTTTTCTGACCATCGGACCCACCAAAAGAACATGGAATTGTGACTTAATGGCTTATGAGATAGATCTGGAGCACTTCAGGAATAAGCGATTAAGTAGGCTGTTAGATCAAAACACATTATCTCGACAGATAGTGGATTTAAAAAAACATTTGCGGACTTAGACTTAGGGATAATACAAGACCATAGCATTAGGATACTCATAACTTACTGACCACAAACCTTTTAAAAGGAACCCATATGAGACATGACTTAAGTGGAAAAAATTAACATGAAATTATAAACCATTTCGATGCTTAGGGTTTTAGACTCAAATTTTACACTTTGAGACATGAAACAAGGGTTTTTCAAGTAATCCTCATAAAACTCTTTGCAAAAATAGACCAGGGACTCATTGTTTGAAAAAACTTTTAACCAGACCTAACACTTTGTTCATCATCCTGATCATCATCTTAACCTTCATTTTTATCTTCATCGCTTGGTTCATCATTGTGAGAAATTTCTTGATTTTTGATGTGTGCAGCCTATTGCTCAGTTGCATTGTTCTGTCACTCGGTAGAGATACATTGTTGCTCATGAAGAGTGTCAAGTTCTTCACTATAGCTTAATCTGTTGTAATCTTTCAGTTCCTTTATGCTTTCCTCATCATTTTTCTCAGCAAATTCATCCACTTTCTGTTGGAAACACTGAGAGGGGGGGTGAATCAGTGTTTCATTAATTATTCTATTTCAACAATTTGAACATAAATTAAATAGAAAGAATATGTAGCATAACACAATAACACATAACACCAGATATGTTTACGGGGAAACCTTGATCAAAGGAAAACCTCGGTGGGAATTAGTACCCACAAATAATTGTAATAGTATAATGAACCTGTTAAAGTTCCTTTGCCCTGTTAGGAGCAGTCTTTACAATACAAGTACAATGACCCTGTTAGGAGTCTTTACAAGAACCCTATTAGAGGTGGCTAGCTCACTACCAGAGCTCACTTCTCAATAAGATAAAGGCTACAACCTTCTGATGACTGATATTCATTATATCAAAAATGAACTGATGTAATGACACTATTGTCTGATCAATTCCATTTATGTGTTGATGCTTAAATCACTTGTAGACTTCTACTTCATATTGAGTTTTTCATATTTCTCTTCTTAAAATCTTCTCTTCTTTCTCTTTGATAACACATTCATACATAAGTGCATGACTAATATATATATATACATGCCTGAATAGACGCGATTGAAAACAAGACCTTAGTCGGCCCAAAAACAACATTCACAACACTTCCAAACAAATTGACTTAAGAGTGTTTACAATAATGTTTAATATATAACTACTAACTTATTACAATGGGCACATAGCCTTTACAAAACAAAAGATTATACACTAATCTAAAAACTAAGGTCAGCTCCATACTCTATTTTCTAAACTGTTAGTGCACTTAATCTTTCTGTAACTTTTGTATATTGTCATTCCGTACCATACGTGTATAGGGTAAACAAAAAAATATATCATAGAGCTTATGTATGAATGCGCAAAGCCTGACGCAATCTTACGCATGTGGGTTGGTGCTCTGGTCGACTTCATAACTCTGTTCTATTCTGTCTTCTATACTTAGCCATTTTTGTCTTCCAAGTTTACTTAACAAAACTTCATATGACTTTTTTTCCATAATGAAAACACAAAATAAGTCGTATACACCTTAAGTGTCAACTTGCCAACAATCTCCCCCTTTGTCATTAATGGAAACAAAGGAATGTGGCCAAGTTTCTTAAACTTTGACTTTACAACAAAAAATCTTTCTATCATAACTTTGGCTATATAACATACTCCTTATATACATACATTACTCCCCCTTTGACATTAATGGCAGAGGTGTCAAAATTGTAAGTTTCTAGATACTTACTCCATGTACACATCTGGATAAGAAATCTGCATATTCTTGATTTCTTCCTGCCAGAATGCCTTCAGTGCATCAATTGTCTAAAGATGGGAACATAAGGCATATGTAATCTTATCCATCTTTGTTAGATCCATGTAGGGTCCTTGATCATAGGTGGCAATGGTTGCATCAATCTATTTTATGTTCTTGTTCAAAACTGCTAAGGAGGGCACAAGTGCATTTCTCAGTTGAGTCTGCTTGATCCTTATCTTACTGATCTCCATTTTAGCTTTTTCAACTTGTATATCTACCCTTAATAGATTTTATTATAGATATTGATTTCTTGGGATGATGTTTCATCTGATTGCATTATGTTATCAACCAAGATATCTACCTCTTTTATCTTGTTGATGTGCTCAGAGGTGAGTTTTCTTGTGTCCATGCAATTTAGTATTACCTTTCTTCCTTTTGATGCCAACTCTTTTAGTATTGTCTAACCAATCTTCAATGAATTTAAATCTAAGGATAATTTATTTACCAATTCATCCAATCTTTCCTTTTTATACTCTTCCTCTGCATTTCTAGTAGTTAAGTCTACTAAACTTGTGAAGTGTGCCTTGAAGCTTGTTAGGATGCTATCTACATCATCAACTAATTGAATTTTAGCCACTTTCTTGTCTATAGGCACTAGGTCATTCAGAATCTTCACTGACTCCAAAAAGAGAGGGTTTCTCATAACTTGTTTCTCTTTGGCTTTTTCCATGGCTAGGACACTGATCTTGATCAAGTCTTCTTCTCCCTATGCATCTAGACTTGCTGAGTCAGGAGTTAAACTTGACAATAATGAAGTTGATGGTTGAATGGATGGAGTGAGTATAGTATTCTGACTAGTATCCATACATTCACTTTTTACTGGGATCTCCATAATAGGTGGTTCATTAGATTGATTGTCTTCCTCATTATTCAAGTCTGTTGAATCTTTATAGGGAACTTCATCCTACTGTAAGGAAGTGTTATCAGTGTATACCTTCTCTATCTCTTTAGTGTTGAAAAATGCTTTTTCAAATTTGTCCATGTCATTGTCAGAAGCTGTCATGGATATCTTAACATCATCAATCACAATAGTTTCTTCTGAATATTTAGCTATATCAAAAGGTGTTGAAATAGTGGGTGTTGAATCCTATGGACCTGTCATAGGTGCACTTTGAATCACTACTTCTTTATCTTGTTTGGGAGGGACTAGAGTCACCTTTGTTGAAGGCACCATTGATGGATACATATGTCTATCTAGAAGTACTCGCTCAAAATCTTTCTAAGTCTCTTCACCAACCAGTTCATACTATTTGTTCATGATATGGAGAGTTCTTATTTTGGTTCTGAGATGAGGTTTTACCAAATCCAATAGTATATCTTTCTCATCATGTGAGAAAATAGGGAGAAGACTATCTAATGTTTCTTCTCTAATCCTCATATCCTCTTCAATTGCTTGTCTTTTCAATACATCCAGTATGTTCCATAATTTGTCTGGTATGACTATTTTGAGTTCCAATACTATCCTTTTAAACTTGATCATGTGACAGATCATCATAGAATGAATTTCTAATTTATCTATATCTTGGTATTTGTCATAGACATTCTTAATAGAGTCTAGTCTACCTTCATTGACAATTTTGTTCTTTAGGACTGTTAGACTAGGTCTGAATCCTACCTCAGGAGGGGCTTGAGTGTTCTTTACCTTGTTCCTTGTTGTCCTTGAGGATGGGTGACCTGTGGGAACTTTCTTCCTTCTTCTGGTCAACTTACTTGGTACTGATGGTGGAGATGCTTCCAAGTCAATAGTAGTTGAGGGTGCAGATGTACCTTCATCAAATTTCTTCATCTTCTTCTTGGGAATGTCATCATATTTTTCTATTTTTACTTCTGCAAGAGTTTTCTTGAGTTCTTTTGCAATCTTAACTTCCCTAGCCTTATCTAGGTCTTCTTCAGTAACCCCATGAACTTTTAGAATATTAGATGTAATCCTTGATGCCTTTCTTTTATTGTCTGCACTGTATAAGACAAAATCAACTTGATTTTTCTTTTCTCCTTAAGTACCCCATCTAGGTTCATTAGTATCCTTAGGCGTAGATAAAAGGACTTGTGCATATCCTTCCAACACATGTTCTTCCAATTCATATCCTAGTGGGTGAATCCATTTGGTTCTTGGCTCGACTACTTCCATGCATGTGCCGTTAGTTTCCACCATGAAGCATATGGTTTCCTTGTATTTATCAACTATCTTCTTCAGTATTATGAACCTTTTCTGCATCTTGATCCTGAATGTTTTGATCTCCATGTCCATAGAATCTTTAAAACTACTCTCTGATGTAGCCTTTAGTGATATGTAAGCTATAGTGGGTTTGCTCTTGTCTAGGTAAATGTTGGAAACTTTACCAACAATGTGAAAGTACAGGTAGATAATCAAAGAGCCAAATCTGAATGTTTTTCTCTTTTCATTCTTGATATCTCTAATGTTTTCAATCAGCTGTATGCACAATATCTCATAGAGATTATACTGGGTGTTATCTTTAGCCATCCTTATTTCTACTAGAATAGTAGCAGTGGACACACTATTCAACCTTCTTGCATGCTAAAACTTGTAACCAAGTATCATTGTGAGAAGTTTTATGTCTTCTTCCACAATGGGATCAATAGTCATCTTGTGCCTATTACTCTTAGATAAACATGCTTTCTCAACCTTGTTTTTAACATCTTTACTAGTGGGAAGAACCGTTCCAACCTTAGGAAGTCTGGTCATATCATGAATTAGGTCAGCAGTAATGCAAAAAGTAACTTCACTAATCCAACAAAGGTCATCATGTATCTTGCTCATTAGAATTTTGACCCATTCTAGTTTCTAGAACTCATGTGCATTTGAATACTCAAAGATAGGGTTATCAGTGAGATGCATGTATTCATCCTTGAATGAATAATTTTGTTTCATCGTTGATGCCATAATATTTTCTATGCTATTATCCCAAACAGTTTCCTTCTTGCAATAGATGTATGCGCGTATGTATTCTACATGCACTAATCATAGCAGAGTCTTGGAAAATGGCCCTTCTACATCATCTAGTATAGACTTGAATGGATGCTTCTTAAACATGAATCTCTTTATTTTAGCAATTCTAAATACTACAGGAGTTGCCATACTTACTTGTTGATTGATTAAATAGGGTTTCACTGCAATTCTGAAATGATGAGACTATTAGGGTTCTACTTTGAATTCAATTCATTCACCAACCAACCAGATCATTAACCTTTACTACTTTAATGCTAAGATCTCTTGTGCTCTCTGAGTGCTCAATATCAAATGCAAAGTGAGGATTAAATATCATTTGCAATCTTATATAAAGGATTATTGTATTTAATGCTCATTGCCATAAAGTGGTTTGCATAGAGAATTTCAATCTTTTCTTCTATCACTGTTCAAGCTATGTGTCCATGCATACTTTCCCAAATTTTCACCAAATACATGAATCCATAGGCACAATATTGGAGGTGAGTATACCAGCTGTGTAGGGGTTCAGAGCTATAATAGCTCGCCCTAAGACCATGAGGGTCAACTAACCAGAAGTAGAAGGTGCATCCATTGTGGATGCATCAACTACCTTGTTCTCATCATTATCTTTGTTTACTTCAACCCATATTTTACCTGAATCATTTGTGGCTTTAACAAAATTGACTTCATCAAATTCTTCAAATAATGATTCCTTAGGCTTCTCTTGTTTTTGAGTTTTGGATCTACAGAATCTTCAGATGTGTCCAACTTTGCCACATGAGTGACAAATGATTGGAGGTCTGTTCATCATGTTGTATTGCTTGGATGAGTGACCATTATAATACATATCTGACATGTAATGTTTTGATAGTTTCTCTAAGGTTGATTCAGATTTCTTTGATTCTACTGTGAGTGATTTCTTTGACTTGTTCTGCATTGAATAGCCCTATGACCAAATTTATTACAGGAGTAACAATAGTCATTGAAATTTCTTACCTCTTTACAATCTCTTGCTAAGTGTCCATGCTTGTTACAAGCATAACAAGTTTTTTTAACTATCTTAAGTTCATCTTTAGTTGGATCTATTTTAGCCTCTGCAAGATTCTCAATTTTATTTGCTTTAGTAGATGTCTCTTGTGTTTTCTTTCTTTCTTGCATTGAATTGATCTCAATTTGAGATACACTATATCCAACACCAATAGTATCACCTTTTATCTTCTATGCATAAATTTGTGATTGAATTAGATCAGAACTTGTGTGTATTTTATCAATCTTGTCTTTTTCTTCTGTTAATTTAGATACTATCTTTTTCTTGATGTTTTCTAACTCCAAGATTTTTATGTTTGCTTGTATAAGTTCATCATCTAATTTTTTACTCTCTTTGGTCTTTTATTCAATAGTTGTTAGGCTATCTATAAGTTGTTCATTCAAATATTCAATATTATCTTTTAAATACATGTTCTCTTCATTCAGTTTCTTGACCATTTTTCCCAAATCATTTGTGGAGCAAACTTTCAAATCTTTTCTTAATTTCTTGATAAGCATTTGGGAGCCATCAAATTTTAGTTTTAGTTCTTCATTTTCTTTTTTAGATCTATCAATATCCTCAAGGGTTGCTTCAAGATTCTTTTTCAGATGTTTAGCTTCTCTTGAATCCATGATCTCCTCAAGTGGTTAAAATTTCTTTCAGAGGACCAGAGCTCTAATACCAATTGTTGGAAACACTGAGAGGGGGGTGAATCAGTGTTTCATTAATTATTCTATTTCAGCAATTTGAACATAAATCAAATAGATAAAATATGAAGCATAAAACATAACACCAGATATGTTTATGAGGAAACCTTGATCAGAGGAAAACTCTGGTGGGAATTAGTACCCACAAATAATTGTACTAATATAATGAACTTGTTAAATTTCCTTTGCCCTGTTAGGAGCAGTCTTTACAATACAAGTACAATGACCCTATTAGGAGTCTTTAAAAGAACCCTGTTAGAGGTGGTTGGCTCACTGCTAGAGCTCACTGCTCAATAATATGAAGGCTACAACCTTCTGATGACTGATATACACTATATCAAAAATGAACTGCTGTAATGACATTGTTGTCAGATCAGTTTCGTTTATGCGCTGATTCTTAAATCACTTGTAGACTTCTAATTCATATTTAATTTCTCATATTTCTCTTCTTAAAATCTTCTATGCTTTCTCTTCAATGACACATTCATACAAAAGTGCATGTCTAATATATATATATACATGTCTGAATAGACGCGACTGAAAACAAGACCTTAGTTGGCCCAAAAACAACATTCACAACACTTCCAAACAAATTGTATTAAGCATGTTTACAATAATGTTTAAGACATAACTACTAAATTATTACAATAGGCACATAGCCTTTACAAAACAAAATATTATACGCTAATCCAAAAACTGAGGTCGGCTCTATACTCTATTTTATGAACTGTTAGTGCACTTAATATTTTTGTAAGTTTTCCATATTGTCATTTCGTACCATGCGTGTATAGGGTAAACACAAAAATATATCATAGAGATTATGTATGAATGCACATAGTCTGACGTGCTCTTACGCATGTGTGCTAGTGCTCTGATCGACTACATAACTCTGTTCTACTCTGTCTTCTATACTTAGCCATTTTTGTCTTCCAAGTTAACTTGACAAAACTTCATATGACTTTGTTGCCATAATGACAACATAGAATAAGTCATATACACCTTAAGTGTCAACTTTCCAACACTTTGAAATTTTCACTTTCAATGATTTTGTTAGAGGATTTGTTAAGACATTTATAAGCTTTGCTTTTGGTAGAATAACCTAGAAATATTCCTTCATCACATTTAGATTCAAGTTTCCCATTTCTATCATCTTTCAAAATATAACACTCACTTCCAAAAATTCTAAAGTAACTTACATTAGGTGTGTATCCATACCATAGCTCATAAGCTATCTTATTGGTGTCTTTCTTCAATTGAGCTCGGTTTAATGTATAGAAAGTTGTACTTACAGTTTCTCTCCAGAATGTTTGTGTGATGCCTTTCTCAATCATCAGTACTCTAGCACAATCAAGAATGTATCTATTCTTTCTTTCACCAATCCTATTTTGTTGTGGTGTTCTTGGTGCAGTAACCTGCCTTGTAATTCCATGCTCATTACAAAAGTTATTGAATTCATCATAAATAAATTCTTCTCCTCTATCTGATCTTAAGCATTTTAGTTCTTTTCCACTTTTCTTTTCAACTATAGCTTTATACCATTTAAACATCTTTAATGCTTTTGATTTCTCTTTTAAGAACATGATAGTCATCATCCTAGAATAGTCATCAATAAATAGAATGAAGTATTTGTCACCATAATAGCTCTTACTTCTCATTGGTCCACATAAGTCAGTATGGACTAATTCTAAAATAGCATTAGATGTGTAGGTTTTTCTCTTGAAACTAGAATTTGTCAGTTTACCTTTTTGATAATTCTTACACATGACATGGTTGGGTTTTGACATGCTCGGTAAGCCTCTTACTTTTATTTTCTTTCTTATCCTTACCATGTTGTCAAAATTCACATGACATAACCTTGTATGCCACAACCATATATCTTCATTTCTAGCCAATAAAAAAGTGGTATCAATCTTATCAAGATAGAATAGGTTACCTTTTGTTTTTTCACCAGTACCGATCAACCTTCCTATTTAATTATATATCTTTGTCTTTTTTTTCTCAAATGAGACTCGATGATCTGTGTTATTCAGTTATGAAACACTCAATAAATATAGTTAAGTCCTTTCACCCAATATGCATTTTTAGATCTGATCAGATTATTTGACATGATGGTTCCTTTACCTTCAACTAGACAAGGTGAGTCATTACCCATTCTTACTGATCCGCCATTATAATACTCAAAAGTTTCAAACTTTTCTTTGTCTCTAGTCATGTGGTGAGTACAACCACTATCAATAATCCATACATCATTTTTACTCACCTTAGATATGAGTGCAATTTCAATGTACCTTTCTTCTTCGTCTAAATCATACTTCATAGAAACAAATACTACCTCAATATCTTCATCAGATTTGGTGTCAGTATTCTCAGCTTTGTTCTCAACCAGGTAACAATCCTTCTTTCCTTTTTCCTTGTAGTCTTAGTTGTCTCTTCTGTCAGATTGTTGGTTGCTTCAGTAATCTCGTTCATCACTTTTTTCAAACTCCTTTTCATAAGATCTGTCATTGTTTCTTTCATCTTTTCTTTTGTTATGGCATCTAGCAACAAAGTGTCCAATCTCTTTGCAATTAAAACATACCAATGGTAATTTATCTTTGTATCTACCTTTGCCTCTCTACAATATTCTAGCCATTAGTGCTTCAATTTAATCAAGTTCTTGTTCATCACTATCACTTTCACTATCATTCCTCATAAAGTGTTTATGACATGATTTACTTATTTTTAGAGAAGATTTGAAGGCAGACTCAAAAGTTAGTAAGACAATGTTATCAAATTTATTCATCTCAAATGAAATAATTCTACCGATAAAACCATCTAGAGTAGCATTGTTATTTTCTACTGCTCTCATTTCTTGAATTGCAGATACTCTAATAGCATAAACAGGAAATAAGGTTCTCAAAAAATTTCTTACCATTGTTTCTTCTTCAAGTACACCTCCTACTCCTCAGATAGAATTAACAACCTCTTTGGTTCTGGTACTGTACTGAGTGATGTTTTCTCCTTCTTTCATTCTTAGGTCATCAAACTTTCCTCTTAGGATTTCATCTTTAGCTCTAAGCACATTTTTATCTCCTCCATATACTAGCTTGAGTTTGTCCCACATTTTCTTTGCAGTGGTGCATGATTTGACATCTTCAAATTTAGGATCAAAGAGTGAGGAAGCAAGTTATATCATCATATAATTGTGTTCATTTTTCTCTCTCAATTGATCAACTATCAGAGGTCCAGTAGGTTAAAAAAATTTAGTATCCAAGTACTGAGTGACATCATTTCTAATACCTTATAGGTGGAGTCTTATCCTACTTTTCCATGATGCAAATTTGTCCTTCATCAACTTAGGCACATCCCTTTTTCTCATCTTGTGATATTTAGCTTGATTCTTTAAACTCTCTTCCAAGCACACTAGCTCTGATACCAATTGTTAGAATAACTGAGAAGGGGGGTGAATCAGTGGCCTCAAAAATTAATCCTAATATTCAACCAAAACATATATCACATATATAAAAACTCTAGTTATCTTCAGTCCTACAAGATTTTTCCTTGTGTAGATCTAACATGTATATACTTCTTGGTGAATATTCTATTTATCCTTTTCTTAAGCTTTACCAAATATCAATTTATCCTTTCCTAGCCTTTACCGAATATCAATAAATAAACTTAGTGTTTATTGACCAACCCTATTTTAGTAATGTGTAAAGCAAAACATCAAAGCAATTAACCATATACACATTTGACACATGGATTTTAAAGTGGAAACCCTATTAAGGGAAAAATCACTTGGAACTAGTAACCCAAAATTTTCACTCTTCTAAAGTGATCTCGATTACAAAGGTTTTATAGGTTACAAACACATTATTAAGTTTGACCATGTTAGAGGATTTAAAACCATTGGTTAGTCTTTTGACCTTAGGAATTCACTATCCTATCAACAAGAAAAACCTTTTGATACTCTTGAATATCTCAATACATTAAGGACTGTTAAATCCCACTCGGTTAAGAGATTTTATGAATCAATGGTTAAACAGAAACAATACATGATTTGTTCAATAATACAACTTAACTTGCAGATTTTCAGATCTATTGTAAGTCCATAATACCTCTTAGATCAATGTTCTCTTCAATTCATTTTCTCCCCTTCTTTCTTCTTTATGCTCGGTGAATGTTGTTGCTTCTTTGTTGCTCAATATCTGCAGAAGTCTTGGCTCTGTTCTTCAACCTATATGATCAGATCTGCATGAAGGCTTCTATCTTCACCATAATTATAATCAACATTCCTCTCTTTCATAATGAATTACTTTTCTCTTTATATAGACATGATTTCACCATTCTATCTTCTTGTCTTGACGTAGATTGCTTTCTTGATTCATAAATCCTACCATGCACTGCTTTAATATTTAAAGAATAGATTTAGTTTTATCCCATAGATTTCTCCTTGACAACTATGAATAAAAATAGCTTTAAATATTCAGTTCAACTGGTTGATGAAAACAAAGTAATCAATCAGTTAACTCTAATTATAGCTCTTGCTAGCTAAGTGTTTTGTCATTTCCTAACTTTAGTTTTGATCAGTGATCAACTCTTAGTTTTCTCAGTTATTGACTCCAGTTGTCCTTAGGAATTACCTTTAGTTATGCTCGGTGTTCACTTTTGTTATGCTCGGTGTTGTGGTGCTCAGTTTACGGTGTGACTGCTTGGGGTTCTCTATCCGTCGGTGTGCACTGTCCATCAGTGTTTACTGTCACTTGGTGTACACTATATTTTCATGTTTACCAATAACATAAAATTTATCTCTTTTATTTCCTAAAGACTATGACATTATGTATATGAACAATCAGATTATATCAAGTTGACATCAATGACAGTACAATACATTAACTGATTTAATGTCTTACATTTGCTTTCTACAGCTCGGTGATCATCAACTTATCAACTTCAAACATTCAATCATTTATAGTTCATCATCTTGGTATATAGTGTCAACTCAGTTATCTTTCATATGTTTACCAATGTGCTCGGTATATAGTGTCAAATTGGTTGTTTTTCTCATGTACACCAACATGCAGTTTATGCTCAGTTTATATTGACCAGACAGACTAGATTCACAAATCATAACATGTAATACCATAGTGCATCTTCATTCATGCTAATTTGACATATTATCAATTAATATTGGAAGTGATGTGAAATATAACTTTGTAGAGTGCAGTTCCATACTTATTGCTTAGGTGGGGGTGGTGGAATCACCTGATCCAGTAAATGAGGTATTACAAACTATAGTGCTTGGTCTAGCATTATCATTATTTGAAGCTCTCCTCCACATTTGATTTCTCATTCTCTTGATGTCTTCAATGGTATTTCCATTTGCAAAAGTGCTTGACTCGGTTACTCGGTCTCTGCAGTCCTTGATTAATGACCAACCTTATGACAGTGTAAGCATGCCATTCTAGGGTTAGTCCAGTTTCTAGATCTTCTTATCCATTTCCTCATATAGTTAGCAGCTATGTCCATATCTACCACATGCTATGCAATTTACCCAAGTGTTGTAATCCCAAACATATGTATTACCGACTCTTCTTGGTTGATATATATTTTCTTGTTCTTTAGGTTTCTAGACTTGCTTTATCCTTTTCCTGCATTCATGAAATGTGTGGCCATGCATGTTGCAAGTAGAACAATTTTTTTCCATGTAATATTTCATCTTTGGTTTGTTCATCTTAGATCTTCATTCATGTGCTTTGTGTCCATGCTTTTTATAGTTATAACAATTACCTGTGAATGTAGAAGTTGTTTTAGGAATATCTTTTTCTTTATTCTTGCAAAAATTTCATGTGTGGTATGGTTTTCCACAGTGATTACATGAATGCTTCTTTGGACTTTGATTTGTGTATATATTCCTTTGATTAGCTCATTTTGATGACTTTCTATGCTTGGTATACCCTTAACCGAGATTGTTGTTGAGTCTTCTTTATCCATTCAAATATTCATCCATTCTTTTTGTACTGTCTTCAGCTTTATTGATCATATCATTATGTTGTTGTTGAATCTTTGCTTCATGCTTTAGTTTCTCATTTTCTTCTTTTAGCTCACCAATAACTTCCAATTTTCTAGTAAGTTCCATGTTCACTCAGTTGGCCTCATGAATCATAAGAAATATTTGATTGGTGATCTCAATATTATGTTCAGTAAGTCTCTATAACTCAGATTCTTTCTCTTGCAATTTTTTAGTAATCTTTCTTCTATCATCAATAGCTAAAGTTATTTCTTGTTCATCTTGTCTTGCATTATTCATAGCATTAATCATTCTTACTATCTGTGTCTCTTGACCGATCTGTAGTACTTTCACTTGGTCAGTCAGATGTTGATTGATTTCATTTGGATCTGCAATGGTTCCTTTAGATGTGTCAGATGTACTACTAGATCCAGATCTAGATGAATCAAATAGGTCAAGTATCTCTTCTTCATGATAGTCATTTTCATTGTAGTGAGATTCCATGACTTTTCTTTTAGCCAATAACTCTTTCATTTTGTTTCTTGCCTCTTTGTATTGCTCAAAGAAAATATGTATTTGCAACTTCTAATTCTTAATGTTTTTATCAAGCTTATACCTTTCCATTGTATGATCTTTTCTCTCAAGTGATTAAAATTTTCCAAATAATATATCTAGCTCTGATACCAATTGTTGGAACAATGGAAGGGTGTGTACTAAGAGGGGAGGGGTGAATCAATACCCTTAAAACTTTTATCGGTTAGCCTTTAGTACTCATTACTTGCATAAGTGACCATTGTAGCTTTTATTTTTCATGCATGTAATATTATAACATAAATGTAAATGCATGTAAACAAATATTGAAATATTTATGAAACTCATTTACTCATGACACAAGTATATGATAACACAAAAACCCTTGTTAGAAGGTAAAAATTGCGATGGGGATGAAACCCACAAAGCTTCACTATCTGTGGAATGGAAGGTGCATGTTAGGGCTACAATTTGTGATCACTTCTAATGATCTTACCCTGTTAGGAGTAACATGTCAGAATTGTTAAGTCTACTCAGTTAAGATATTTTAGCAACACAATGTATGTGTGCACTTAGTTAGGAGATTTACATAAAGACTATTAATTCAACCTTCTTAAAGGATTTTACTTCTTGCTACAATTGTTAGAGTAACAAAATATGTGACCTGATTGCTTGAAATCTTATATTGTTGATTACAGATCCATTAAGTTCACAAAATTATATATCACCTATTGTGATGGATAATACCTCTGTTCTGATTAGTAGCCTTGAATATAGTTCTTAATAACTGAATTCCTTTATTTTTCCTTCTACATGAAAACCTTTGTCTGATCCATAGATTTTCTTGGCGGCTACAATCATCATGTTCTTGATTGATTAATACATCTATATATACAAGATTTTTACCTAATTACGTTTCACTCTTTTCTTGAAAAAATCTAAGATCAAAAGTTTACAACTTGACCTTGATCTCCTAGTTTTCATGAATACAATCATTTAACTATTAAATCCATCATTTACGCTTTTATTGATCCACAAGAAATGGTTCTCTAGCTAAGAAAAAGTTATTTTAAAGACTAAAGTGCTTTAGCTGACATGTAGTAGAGATCCTCTTTTACCAGTGAAATGTTGTCTCTTAGTGTAGACTAGTTCTCAATGATGTCTCTATGTACTGATGCTTGGTGATGTCTTTGTTTATTGATGCTTGGTTGATATACTGCTCAGTGGTCAAAACATTTTGGTGATCACTGCGCTTGGTGAATGTTGTTGCTCGGTGAGTGTTGTCACTCGGTGATCATGACCGACCAAAACTGTCTTCTTCTATACTAATGAAAAAGTTTGATCATTTTGGATTATCATCAATGCCAAATGTTTTCACTTGTGCCATCAAGGTTTCATATGTTTCCAACTATTTTTTCAATCCTATGGAAATATGGAGTATCAGGAAAAAAACCCAAAGAATGTAGGGTCTGATTCTTTCCAATCTACTTCCACTCTCATAAGGTCTTTCCACTTCCTTCTTCTTTCTTGGACCTCAACTCTATCCATTGTATTCCTCACAATTTCCTCATCATCCAAAATCTCATGATCCCTAATATTTTCCAAATGAGCCATGTCTTTCAAAGCTACTTGGATGAATTTCTCTCGATCACAAAACCTTGAGATTGTGTTTGACAATTTGTACTGCTTCAAAAAACCATTAATCTGATCAAAGACCTTATTTCCTATAGAGAAATCATATGCCACCCATAATCTAGGGACAAATTTATCCTTCCTATGTCCCTCTAAAAATTCCTTATCTACCCAAGTAATTTTCCAAATGAATTATATCAAAGCAATTCTGAATGGGACAAATTTAGGAAGTATATGTGGGGGCTGAGAGCATCCATAAACTCTAATGAAAATAAACTGGTCAAAGAAGAATAAAAACACCCCAATTGTGACTGATTGGCCAGTTTTGAGTAAAATTCCAAGGCCTTCATAACCTCGTAACATCAATAGACAACCTTTCCCTAACAACTCCCAGCATACCCATTATTGGAGTAACAATCCAATTTTGGAAACAAACAAAACAGGAAAGCAAGGATGAGTTATCCCATACCGAAGTCCATATTTCCACTGGCATTTCAACCCCATATTTTGATTCATATAACTATAATTCTTTATCCATGGACTCCTTATTATAAAATAGAATCAAATACATCAAGTAGGAGTAATGTTTAAATGTAGGAACAAGAGCACCACTATGAATTTCCACCAATACATTATGTATGGCATCCACCACATAACTTACCTAATCATAGTATGTACTTACCTCTGTATTTTGAATGTCCATGGCCATTATTAGTAAATTAGCATCCATTTTTTATTCTCCATCAAACCCCAAAACCTTTCTCAAACTGTAAACCGTGCACCTCATGTAATTATGGAAAAAGGAGAGGTCAAATGATGGTTGTATAATGTCTAGAATTGTAACCAACTTTTTGTCCATCCTAGGCATGTACCTTGGTATTTCATGTCATTTGATCAACTTATCACACATCTCATACTCATTAGTCATCTTTGCCAAATAAATTTCTATGCATATTGCACCAGAAATCTTGAAAACCTCCCCAACACTTCTTCTATCTATGGTTACTAGGGATTTCTTATTTTTCTTTGAATCATCCTAGAAACTTGATAATAGCTCTTTTCCAATTCTTTTATTAGATCCACATCAATATACATATTAGGGAAAATCATCTTAGCCATGTTCAAATTCCATGGATTTCTCATAGGAACATATCTAACTCTATTATTCCAAAAATAATGAAATAGAGTATTACATGAGTAATTCAAATTAACAACATTTCTAAATTGGCACCAACTACCTCTCCACTCCATCCAATTTTCACTGTTGGCACTAGAAGTTCCAGGTACAAATTATGCAAATTCATCAACATACTTCTTTACCACAATTCCCTTTTTACAAAAAGCCTTTGACTCCCTGCTTGAATTCTCTTGACTCATCATGACTCTCAAAGAATTGAAACCTCACCACACTGAGAAATAGTATGCAAATTAAGCTTAGAACACAAGACTCTGTTGAAAAATGATCATAATCTCTTGGAAGCACAAAAAAAATTTACACAATCTAATCAAAATCATGCACATTTATAACTGATCATATCAAGTCATTGTCTAGTTCACCATAACTTTCTCACACTTGCCAAACACTACTATTGGAAACTGCAACTAAATTGCCATTAATTCCATCTTTTAGTGTAGTTGTTAGAGCCGAGTATGCATTCTTTTCTTTAAGCCCTTTTCAAATTTCACATAACTTGGAAACATGGCAACCTATCGCACACTCAGAGCATAATATATGAACTCTTTGTTTACCTTGTGAGTCATCAACAATAACCTTCCTTTCTCTTTAGTTGCACACTCAAAACACCATTACTTAAAGCTCTGATCATTTTGTGAGTAAGCGACAATTGTCCACCTCATCTAAACCTTAAGTTGTGCACTTGCAGCTAGCTCTTGAGCATTCCTTTATTCTCCATGAGTGAACAAAAACCGTTGATCTCATCTATGATCCATCCTAGTCGCAAGCTCTCAACATAAAATTTAACTTCACCTTGACCTCCATGAGTATGCGAAAACCACAAGACTAGCCACAAAACTAACTATCATGCAGTCACACACCAAAAATCTATAGGCTAACTTACATAGTGAGTGAATGATAACATCATCTAAACCATGGAATAAACTATGTTGCAAACTCGCAAGACAAATGAACTTAAATGCCAACCATGCATGACTGAGTGATAACATAACCTTCTCTTTTCTCGCTCACTCACATTGTTAAATAACTAAGCGCAACAACCCCCGCGACTATGTGACACAGCTAGAAGCCTCTTTACTCGCTCACTCGTGCTGCTACTTGACAACATGACTAAACAATCATGACTGCGTGAAAAAACATAAATGTCAAGCTTAACAAAGAATTAAAATCTCGAACACCCTAGCATTTTATTTTCAAAATTTTAAAAGACCTTACCAACAATGGTGTGGGGAAAACCACTTCTCAGCATTCATGTGAAAAAAAATCAAATAATACAGTGCTAACACTACTAAAGCAAGTCCCATCAACTACACTGGACTCAAAGTATTCAACTGAATTGGACCTTGAATAATTTCCATCTCATGCATATTTGTGTTGTCTTCATCAAGAAATTCCTTCTCTAACTTCACACTATCTCTTGCCTCGAAATTAAGCTCAAATTTTTCTTTAGGAACTCTATCCTTAGTCACTTTATCCATCTGATTTTCATTTGTATCGTGTTCTTCTCCAACTTCATCTCCCTTATAATTATGAGAACTTATATGTTGGATGATATAATATTTGGGCACTACTGATGTTGTTGGCATTCATGTTTTGGCACTGATGTCAACATATGTTTCTATGGAGAGAACAAACTGATTATTACTATTGTATGATGACTAACATAAGTGTATGAACACTGTACGGATGAATTAGAAAGATAAAAGATAAGGATATGAAAAAGGATGTGTGATGCCCTTATTCCTAAGGTCACTTGGCTTAATATTGCATATTGGAGATGTTACAGATGTTTTAGTGAAGACTAGTTTCTGTACTGTGATAGTGATGCTTGACAGAGCAGGTCTCTATATTTTGGGTATATATTACATGCGGTGCTCATTCAGGGTATGCGATATTAAGGGATGATAGAGAACACATTGAGTAATGTTTTATGTTGATTGATAGTCATGAGATTGTTGGTGATGTTAGTTGTGGCATGTATTCTGGAGAAGACCTATTTGGGGCTGACTTCAAAGATGTAGTGTGTATTATGGATTGTGAGCATGGATTGCGAACCTTGGAGTATATCTGATGTAGTGTAAATGATTTTTACTTGTTTTAGGTACCTTTTGTATCTTATCAAGGGGTTAAATAATTATTTGTATGTTGGGAAAGCTTAATTGGCTGACCTAATCAATTATTGTAAGAGGGTATATATGAGAGATCTTTTCTTTTGAAAAGATGTGATAGTGATATGATGTGAGCTTAATGTGAAGATAGAGAAGTGTGGAAGCTACAAAGCTTGATTGACTGATGTATGTAGAGAAGATTTTATGATTATAGTACTTCGTTGGAACTAACCAAGAAAAGACACTTGCTATCAGACAACTAACTATATTTTATATTTCTGATATACACTTGTTTGGATTATTAATCCTTGAGGGTGGCTTTAACCTTTTTTGGAAAGTGTGCCTAGGTAGTGAGCCCACTATTACTATTGACTCCTAATAGGGTCTATCCTTTAACAAGGACTATGTACTATAATGTTGTAACAAGCTCCTAACATGGCTAAATATTTTAACAGGGATACTATACTCTTAGTACATCATTTGTGGGTGTTAATTCCCACCGGGGTTTTACCTTTAACAAGGTTTCCTCGACAAAAAGGATTATGTCATTGTTTTGGCATTTACTGTATTATCATTTTTACTATGGATTTGGTTTAAAAATTTGAAATTTTAATAATATGTATCACAAATGATTCCCCCCCTCCTCTTAGTTGTGCTTGTGGACTGTTATTCCTAACAACTGGTATCAGAGCTACTGGTCCTTAGAGAGAAATCTTAATAGCTTGAGGTGATCCTGAAGATGACTTACTACAGGAAGGATAGTCCAAAATTTGATCCTGTAAACTTTGACAGTTGGAAGAACAAGATGAGAACACATTTACTATGTTTGGGAATCGACTACTAGATGATCACAAAAATAAAGGAAAAGATAAAGACTAGGAATGAACTAGATAAAACTACTGAAGATGATAAGAATTTATTTTCATGTAATATGGTTTCAAGGGAATCATTGATCAACACAATTTTTGAAGGTAAATTCACAAAATTAAAAGTCTTGTATTTTGCACATGAAATTTGGACAAGATTGGAAGCAGTGTATGAAGGTGATAAGTTTACAAAAAAGGAAAATATACAAAACTAGAAGACAAATATGGAATCATTGATGATGAAAGATGATGAGAACATTAGGGCATACTCAGCTCTCTAACACCTACATATAAAAATAAAGTACAGCTATAGAGGAGATTATACCTTTCACACCAAAATTCAATAGAGAGATGTTGATTGGAAAGCTAACTACTTTTGAGGCCGCAGAACTGGGAGATTATTTACCTAAATTTGAGTCAGCATTTAAGGTGATTGTGCATAAAAACAAAAAAACCTTGTATAGTCAAAAAATGGAAGCACTTCCATTTTAGAATTTTTTACCCTTCCAAGTAAATGGTTTGGGGTCATGACAAGTGCCTCTGAATGGGTTCCTGATCTTGACATGGCTTCTCCCCTGACCTGCCTTTATAACCTCCATTTCCTGACCTAAATTCTACATTCTGGGTCTTTGACCTGTGATCCTGGGATCTGGGGACAGAGTCAACCTCCTAGGACAGGTTCAACCTCAGCCTTGCCCTTGGACAGGGTCGACATCAGCCCTGTCCTAGGATAGGGCCGACCTTGACCCTTTCCCAGGGTCCAAATCCAGGGAACTTTTGGTTTTCAGGATGTCGATCTTCACAAAAATTCTATTCCCGCTTCTAGGTCAGCTGTTTCAAGTTCTGAAGCATCGATTCCTAAATTATATTTAATATAGGTCCTCTCCTAGGGGTAAAGTCTTAAATGGTGATTTAATTATCCTATGTAGGCCTCCTTAGAAGATTGTGCCCTTGGTGCAAGAGAACCAACCATAGACCCAACAAACAATGACTCTAAGAGTCCTAAAACATATCTAGTTTAGTCTAGTTAGGCACCTAGACCAAGTTGTGAGGCCTAGTTCCAGGATTGGCACAATTATGAGCCCCTGGCTTACTATGGTCAAAAATGGTCA
>MU223937.1:805141-850215 GCA_018584345.1 Thuja plicata | reverse complement strand
GAGGCCATTGAAGGATTCAAGCCAAAAAAGTGCCCTTTTGGTGATCTCTCCATCCATCTTCTTCCAAAGCTCTTGTCAAGTTCAAGAATCCATTCAAGACTTGGTGTTGGAGATCTACAAGCAAGAGTTTGAAGACATCCTTCCATTCTACATTCCATTTTTTGAAGCATACTTGTGGATCCACGAATTTGAATCAGCCACAAGGACATTACGAGCAAGGTGAATTTGAGTTTTTCTTTGTTATTCTTTATGCAATCTTCAATTACATATATTAAGGTTAATTCCAAAACTGAGGTTTGACCAAGGCAAACCCCTTTCCCCCAACAAACAAACACTTTTCTTGTAGGTATAGGTTCAGGACTGTAGATCTGAGGCCAGATCTGGATACCCTTTTCAGTTTTCTTTTAGACTGTGTGAGCAGGGACACTTTCGGAGTTGAGTAGATCGAGTTGGCAAAAGTGGTATAGGGTCAACCTTTTTCATAAGACGACATCAGAACGGAAAAATATTTTTGGGTTTTGTCTGTCTTTGTGTTTTGGTTCGGGATCAACTGTCAGCATCTCCAGAAATAGTCTACAGATCTCAGAAAACAAAAATCTTTGATTTGCCATTTTGTAAGGTTGGTACTTCATCTCATCCATTTCAATTCCTAGAACTATCATACACATTCCTTTCTAAAATGGGAATTTAAGATCTTTCCTCTTTATTGTCATTTCCAAATGATTGATTCATTTGTGCATTGATCCTTTTTGGGTTGATCAATTTGGATCTTTCATTTGTGCATTTGAGGTTGAAAGGACATCTTATCTTCCCCACACACATCACACAAACATCCACTTATTTCAAATGTGACATCTCTTTTCATACATTACACATTTAGTAACATCTTTTCTTATGTTACATTTTAGTAACCTCTATTTTTATATGTTACAAACCTTATCTGGAATTGCAAGCACTAGCAATAGTGACTTGAGAGAAGAAATTGGACACTATGTTGATGAATGGGAACAGATACAGGAGGAGCTAAGAAAGCTAGATGAAGTGGTAGCCCTGCTCACTAGAAGAGAAAAGAGAGATAAGGGTAAATTTGAAGGAAATTTACGTTTGAAATGTTTTTCACACAACAATATTGGTCATTTTGCATCTCGATGTCCTACAAGGGTTCCAAAACATAAACCTAAGTTTTAGAAATCAAACTATTCAAAAGACAAGGAATGTTATTATGCTAGTGAAGGTGTATCTGATGATGATGTTGATTATGATGAAATTGGATTTATTTCTATTAAGGATGATGAACCTATACATGAAGAAAAATCCTTAGTATCTCATGTTCAAAAAAAATCTAAATGGGTTAAATAGATAGTGGTTGTTCACATTATATGAATGGAGATAAAAAATAGTTTGTTCTTCTGAAAAGATATGATGGTGGTGTTGTTAGATTTGGTGACAATAATCCTAAGCTTACCATTGGAGTTGGATCTATTTCTCTGGATGGAAATACTAATACTGACAATGTACTGCTTGTTGATGGACTTAAGCATAATATGTTGAGTGTTGGACAACTAGTGGATAGAGGTTATCAATTGAAATTCGTTGATGGGAAATGTTCTATCAAAAGTAAATTAGGAGACTTGATCGCATCTGGTTCTAAATCTAGAGGTAATGTATTTGAATTGCATACATCTGAAGCTTCTTTTTTTACTGTGAAGGTTGATGAGAGTTGGTTATGGTATAGAATATTTTGTCATATTAACTTTGATAACATTTTGAAGGAAAGTATGAAAAATGCAGTAAGAGATGAAATTTGTTTGATTTCTCAAGATGAACCAAAAAATACTAATGAAGCATGTAGAGATGAATCTTGGACTAAATCTATGCAAGAATAACTTGAACAAATAAAGAAAAACAATACGTGGGAATTGGTTCCAAGACCTAAGAAAAAGAATGTGATAGGAACAAAATGGGTTTTCAGAAACAAAATGGATGATGAAGGAACATTGGTAAGAAATAAGGCTGGACTAGTTTGTAAAGGCTACTCGCAACAAGAAGGCATAGACTTTGAAGAAAAATTTTATCTTGTTTCTAGGTTGGAAGCTATAATATTATTTCTTTCTTATGCGGCACATAAAGACTTTAAAGTATATCAGATGGATGTGAAATCAGCATTCTTGAATAGAAATTTGGAAGAAGAATTATACATAGAGAAAACTGATGGATTTCTTTTGACAGAAGATGAATACATGGTTTTTAAGTTAAATAAAGCATTGTATGGACTGAAACAAGCACCGAGGGCATGGTATGCAAGACTAGACAAGTATCTACTTCATCTTGGTTTCAGAAAAGGTAATGCACACAGTAATTTATTTTTAAGAACTGATTAAGATTGAATATTAATCATAGAAGTTTTTTTTGATGATATTATTTTTGGAGGCAATGATAAAATGAGTAAAAATTTCTCTAAACAAATGGAAAATTAATTTGAAATTTCAAATATTGGTGAGATGAAATTTTTTCTTGGTTTGAAAATTAATCAAATTAAGAATGGTATTTTTATATCTTAGACCAAGTATCTTAAGGAAATGTTAAAGAAGTTTGGGATGGAAGATTGTAAAACTATTGGGACACCCGTGGTGACTGGTTACAAATAGACTAGTAATGATGAGACTCAAAGTTTTTTTCAGACAAAAAATAGATCGATCATTGGTGGTCTACAATATCTAACTCACACCAAACTAGATATTTCTAATGCGGTTGGAATTGTAGCAAGATATTAAGCAAATCCTAAAGAGAAACACATTGCTGCTTTGAAAAGAATTTTTAGCTACTTGAAAGGAACAATAGAATATGGATTGTGGTATAAAAAATTAGATGACTTTATTTTACAGGCTTACACTGATGTTGATTGGGTAGATAATGTGGATGATAGAAAGAGTACAAGTGGTGGAGTATTTTTTCTAGGGAAAAGGTTGGTTTCTTGGTTAAGCAAGAAGCATGACTATATTGCTCAGTCTACTGTTGAATTAGAGTATGTTGTTGCTGCTATAAATTCTACACAATTTGTTTGGATGAAACAAATTCTAAAGGACATTGGAATAATTTTAAAGAGCCAGTGGTTATCCGTTGTGATAACACAAGCATAATGAATATGTCAAAGAATCATGTAATTCATTCAAAGACTAAACATATTTCTATTAAGTATTATTTCTTGAGGGACGAGGTAGCAGAGAAAGAGATTATACTAGAGTATATCAGCACAAAGGAATAGATAATAGATATATTTACAAAACCTTTACCAAAAGATGCTTTTGAATATCTCTAAAGCATGCTTGGGGTGAGATCCCCTCCTAGTGGTAATTAATTGATGTAGGCATGCATCAGTCTAGTGGATTTCAGAGCTATATCACTTTCTAGACTTGATGTATGGATCTACTCTTCAGGGCGAGTGATCATAGGAACACTATGGAACACATTTGGGTGATTTGCACCTAGCTATTAGACATGAAGATTTGAAAAAGCTACACCTTATAGAAGATTACAAAAGAGTTATGGCACCCTTTTCCATTGTTCCCAAAGGGGGAGATATTCTATGTGAAAATCGCTAGTGTTTTAGGGAGATTTGTGTTGAGGATATTGAGAATATTGTATTGAGAGAGTATACTTTTGGGGTTGATGGATTTCCCATGTGTTTCCATCAATTCAAAGGGGGATATTGTTGGATGATATCATATTTGGGTACTACTGATGTTGTTAGCATTCATGTTTTTCCACTAATGTGTCAACATATGTTTCTGTGGAGAGAACAAACTGATTATTACTATTGTATGATGACTCACAGAAGTGTACGAACATTGTATAGATGAATCAGAATGATCAAAGATGAGGATATGAAGAAGGATGTGTGATGACCTTATTCTAAGGTCTCTTGGCTTAATATTGCATATTGGAGATGTTACGGATGTTTTAGTGAAGACTGGTTTCTGGACTATGATAGTGATGCTTGATAGAGAAGGTCTCTATGTTTTGGGTATATCTTACAGGAGATCATGAGTCAAGGTATGTGAGATTAAGGGATGATAGAGGACACATTGAGGAATGTTCAGTGTTGATCGATAGTCATAAGATTGTTGGTGGTGTCATCTGTATCGTTTATTCTAAAGAAGACCTATTGTGGGCCAAATTCAAAGATGTAGTGTGTATTATGGATTGTGATCATGGATTGCAGATCTTGGAGTATATCTGATGTATTGTAATTTATGTTTACTTGTTTTAGGTACCTTGTGTATCTTAGCAAGGGATTAAATAATTATTTGTATATTGGGAAAGCTTAATTGGATGACCTAATCAATTATTGTAATAGGGTATATATGAGAGATATTTTATTTTAAAAAGATGTGATAGTGATATGATGCGAGAGTAATGTGAAGACAAAGAAGTGTGGAAGTTGTGAAGCTTGATTGGCTACTGGATGTAGAGAAGATTTTGTAAATATAGTAATTCATTGGAACTAACTAAGCAAAGACACTCGCTATCAGATAGCTCATTGGATTGTATATTTATGATATACACTTATTCGGATTGTTAATCCTTGAGGGTGGCTTTAACCTTCTTTAGGCAGTGTTCCTAGGTAGTGAGCCCACTTTTACTCTTGACTTCTAATAGGGTCTATCCTTTAACATGGACTATGTATTGTAAATGTTGTAACAAGCTCCTAACAGGGCTAAATATTTTAATAGGGATACTATACTCTTAGTACATCATTTTTGGGTGCTAATTCCCACCGAGGTTTTGTTCGGAATAGTCCTAAGAGATAACTGAGAGGGGGGTGAATCAGCTATCTACTAGTTTTAATTCTTTTCTCCTTTTAAGTACATAATAACATTAAGCATATATACAACAAGATAACACAGAATAGAGCACCACAATTTTGGTTACGGGGAAACCAAAATAGTTAAAAATCCTAGTGGGAATTAGCACCCACAAAGAACTGTAGTAGAGTATAATAATCCCTATTAGAAGATCTTACAACCCTGTTAGGAGTTGATCTTTACAATGCAATAAGTATAGTGACCTGGTTAAGGGTCAGACCCTATTAGGAGTCTTTTACAAATAACCTTGTTAGGGGTGAGGACACACTGTCCAAAAGCACACTGCTAAAATGATGCAGTTATACACTATATCTGATAATGAACTATTTGAGTAGACCTATTGTCTTGATCGGTTTGATTGAATTGTATGCATTATCTTATTCTTCACATAGATCTTTATATGATGAATGAAATAGCTTTATTGTCCCGAAATAACTAGCATTCTATTATGTTCTTTTCCTGTCTCTTTTCCTATAATTCACACTAAGTGATCACAAATGAACTACTATATGTATCTTCTTCAAAGGATATGATCACGTCAGCTGTAGGAATCCCTTTAATACTTTTCTTGTCAGCTAAACTAAGCACACAACATAATTAGAACCGCGCAACACAAAATGAATAGATGCACCACTTCAAATAGTCGGCTCCACCAAAATTACCCAAACATCACACTTCAGATGAAACACATTTAGTGCCTTTGGTTAATCATCTTTGACTCGTAACTAAACATGAATTTGAACTCGCATATCCCATAGATACGCACAACTGAATAATCAATAAGATTACTGTTGGATTTCTAAAAACAATCCTATGAAACTGTGGCTGGTAAACAAATTAACATAACTCAATTGTAACTAAAATTCTAAATCTATGTGTATGAACATGGTATAATAACTATGTCTGAAACATAAAAACAACCACGCAAGGCTCCAACCTATCCATACTGATAAGTGAATATAGTACACTATTATATACTATATGTTGTCATAAATGACAAACATACAGTCAAGTATTTGCACAAAGGCAAATCTCTGACAATCTCCCCCTTTGACATTGATGGAAACATATGATTAAAAACACCATCAATCCAAAAGTGTCTTCTTTCTTTTTACAATCTTCTCAATATCCTCATCAAAGGTTCCTCTTAACTGTTACATCTTCTTTGACTGTGTTTTTATTTTCATGACTATATACTCTCCTAGAGTATATGCTCCCCCTTACTATATACTCCCCCTTTGACATCAATGACAAAGGATGCCAAATACAAATAAGCATAGGTACTACTCCAGAAGTAGAGTAGTCAACCACTCATCAGTCACCAAGGACTGATGCATTTTTTTGAATTCTAATCATACTCGGGAAAGGGAATTACTCCCAACTTCTTCCTGAGATACTCAAAAGTATCTTTTGATAAATATTTCATAAATATGTATGCCAGCTGATCTTTGGTGCTCACATAATCCAACTTTACTTCTCTTTATGCAACTTTTTCTCTTAGAAAATGATATTTTATTTCTATGTGTTTTGTCTTTGCATGCATCACAAGGTTCTTTGACATATTAATAGTGCTAGTGTTGTCACAATGAATGACAATAGGATAATTAATTTGAATACCAAAGTCTTTAATCATATGTTTGATCCAAACCATTGTTGAACAATTAAATGTGGCTGCTACATACTCAGCTTTTGTTGTTGACTGAGAAATACAGTTATGCTTCTTGCTTATCCAAGTAACCAACTGGTCTCCAAGGAATACTGCTCCTCCTGAGGTACTCTTTTTTTCATCAATGCAACCTGCCCAATCTGCATCTATGTACACATGAAGTTCTACTTTTTTTGAATTAGGATACCATAAACCATAGTCTATAGTTCCCTTTAAATATATGAATATTCTTTTTATTTCCATTAAGTGATTCTGTTTTGGTTCAGCTGCAAATCTCCCAACAATGCCAACTGCATTAGAAATATCTGGTCTAGATTGAGTGAGATATATGATTTTTCCAATCATGGACTTGTAAATTTTTTTGTCAACTGTTGTGGAGTCATCATTTTTAGAAACCTTGCTTCCTATTTCATAAGAGTGCTTAATGGCTTGCAATCTTCCATTTTAAATGCCTTCAATATATCCTTCACATATTTAGACTAATTTATGAATATACCTCTATCTGTATGCTTTACATTTAATTCAAAAAAGTATTTTCATAGGTCCAATCATGCTCATTTCAAATTTTCTCTGCATCTCTTTGGCAAATTTTGCACTAAGCTTGTCATTACCTCCAAAAATAATGTCATCAACAAAGATAGCAACAAGTAATAATCCTTCAGGTGTCTCTTTGATGAATAAGTTGCAATCTACTTCTCCCTTTTTGAATCCAATCTTTTTCAAGTAACCATCTAGTCTCTCATACCATGCTCTTGGGGCCTGTTTAAGTCCATAGAGGGATTTCTTTAGTCTACAGACCATGTTTGGTTTGTCTAAAAGTTTGAATCCTTCAGTCTTCTCTATGTAAACTTATTCCTTCAAGTCACCATTGAGAACATCCATTTGATATACTTTAAAGTTCTTGAATGTTGCATAAGCTAAAAACAACTTTATAGCTTCCAGTCTGCTCACAGGGGCAAATGTATCAGAATAGTCAACTCCTTATCTCTGCGCATATCATTTACATACCAATATTGCTTTGTTTCTTATCACTGTACCATCTTCATTCATTTTGTTTCTGAATATCCACTTAGTTCCAATCACATTTTTGTCACAAGGTCTAGGGACCAATTCCCATGTGTCATTCTTAATTATTTGATCTAATTTTTCTTGCATTAGATTTTTCCAATCTGAATCATTACACGCATCTTCAAAACTTAAGGGTTCAATTAGTGAAAGTAAACATACCTCTTCATCAACGGTTGAACCTTTTTCTTTGGATCTCATCAAAACTTTACTGCTTTGATCTCCAATGATATCTTCTTTTAAATGGTATCTAGATGTGTATTTTGAGATTTTAGGTGTGACACTCTCATCTTTAATCTGTGATTCTTCTTGACTTGGTTCAGGGTTATGGCATGATACATCAATACATTCAAATATTTCTTCTGTTTCTTTATTGATAGGTCTAGGTTCATCTTCAATCATAGGTGCATATTCATAATATCTCTCTTGAATCATGAACTTCTCATTAATCTTCACATGTGCACTTTCAATGATTTTATTCAACCTTAAATTAAAACATCTGTAAGATTTTCTCTTAGTAGATTAACCAAGAAAAATACCTTCATCTCTTCTAGCATCAAATTTACCAACACCATCATCTCTCTTGATGTAGCACTTGCTTCCAAAGATTTTGAAGCATTTTACTGTAGGTACATTACCAAACCAAAGTTCATAAGGTGTTTTTTCTGTGCCAGGTCTTAATTGAATTCTGTTGATAGTATAGACTGTTGTATTGATTGTATCTCTCCAATAGGTGTGTGCAACATTTCCTTCAATCATCATAGTGCGCACTGTGTCAAGTATTATCATGTTTCTTCTTTCTACAGTTCCATTTTGTTGAGGAGTTTTGGGTGCACTTAGTTATCTTTTGATCCCATATTCTTCACAGTACTCAAGAAACTTGTCAGAGATGAATTCTCCTCCTCTATCAGATCTCAAATAATTTATCTTTAATCCAGACTCATTTTTAACTTTAGCTTTGAATATTTTTAACTTCTCAAAAGCTTCAGATTTATCTTTCAAGAACGCAAGCCACATCATTCTGGAGAAATAATCAACAAACAAAAATGAAATACCTTTCACCATAGTATGATCTTGTTTGAGTAGGTCCACATAAGTCTATATGCACTAGATCTAATTTGTTCTCTGCGGAGCTCTATTTGCTTCTAAATGAGGTCCTTGCATGCTTTCCCATCACACATTCCCTGCACATAGTATCAATAGGTCTTGCAACACTAGGAAGGTCTCTTACTGCCTTTACATTTCTTATCTTTACTATGTTTTCAAAATTTATATGACAAAGTCTTTTGTGCCATAACCAACTGTCATCCACTTTTGCAACAAAACAACTTACTTTGGAGTTAAGCTGAAAAACATTACCCTTGGTCTTTGAACCTGATGCTATCATGTCTCCTTATTTTTTGTTAATAATGCACCTATTTTTTTTGAATTCTAACTGATATCCTTTATCAAGAAACTATCCAACACTTAGTGAGTTATGGTGTAAACCATCAACATACATAACATCATATGTCTTGTTCTTTCCATCTAAAGTGATAGATCCTCTGCCCATGATAGGTTTGGGAGTGTTATCCCCAAATCTAACCATGCCACCTTTGTACTTATCTAGGTGTAAAAATATATCTTTGTCTCTTGGCATGTGATGTGAACACCCATTGTCTATGATCCATTCTATTCTGATGTCTGCTTGCAAAACTAAAGCCAATTATTGTGCTTTCTTTTCATCTTCAATTTCTATTTCATCAATCCTTTTTTCCATATCTTTAAAATCAACGAATCCAATTTCATCTTCTCCTAAATCATCATCAGTCACACCATCTTCAGCATGATAGAATTCCTTCGTATTTTTGGTTTTTTAATTTGATCTAAACTTCTTGACTCTTGTAGGACACTTGGATGAAAAATGGCCAACTTTGTTGCATGAAAAACATTTGAATGGTAGTTGTCCTTCATATTTTCCTTTTCCTTTTCTTTCTTTCTTAGCAATAATAGCAATTATTTATTCTAGTTCTGTATCAACTTCTTCTTTCTCAATATTACTAGAGATGGTCAAGGATTTCTTACCATGGACTGAGGCTTTGAAAGTTGTTTCAATTTTAGGTTTTGTCTTCAATCTTGATATATCAAATGCTGATATTTTTCTGATCAAGGTTTCTCTTTTGAAGTCCTTTGAAAATTGCATGGTTTCATCCAAGATGTTTATCTTTCTTTCATAATCTGTTGTCAATGTAGTCATCAGTTTGTCCATTATATCTTCTTCTGAAATTTCTCATCCATTGTTTTTTATTCCTAAGACTACTTCATTAATCCTCTAATTGTAAGCTCTGATGTTTTCTTTAGGTAGCATCTCTAAATTGTTGTATCTTTTCTTCCATGTCTTTCTACGTGCATTCTTGGCTTGGATGTCTCCTTCAAACATGTCTTCTAGGTATTTCCATATTGAATATGCTTTGTCTTCCTTCTTAGTCTCATAAAATTCACTGTTAGATAAGGCACTGATTAGGGCTTCTTTGGCAATTACATTTTGGGTGAATACTTCCTTTTGTTTATTTGTAGAGTCTTCTTCTGCAAGATCTTTCAAGGTAGTAACATCAATTACATGAGTAGAAACCTCATAGATCTCAAAACCAACACACTAAAGATGGGTTATCATTTTGTTCTTCCATTCAAGATAATTTTCTCCATCAAACTTAGGACTCCCTTTTCTGAAGTACACCATATGATCTACCTTAAGTTGTTAGGATTTCTCTCCAAGGCACTTGGCTCTGATACCAATTGTTATGAATAGTCCCAAGAGATAACTAAGAGGGGGTGTGAATCATTTATCTATTATTTTTAATTATTTTATCATTTTAAGTACAGAATAACATTAAGCATATATACAACAAGATAACATAGAATAGAACACCACAATTTTGCTTACGGGGAAACCAAAATAGGTAAGAACCCCAGTGGGAATTAGCACCAACAAAGAACTGTACTAGAGTATAATAATCCCTATTAGAAGATATTATAACCCTATTAGGAGTTGATATTTACAATGCAATAAGTGTTGGAAAGTTGACTCCCAGAAAATATATGACTTATTTTGTGTTTTCATTATGGCAACAAAGTCATATTAAGTTACTGTCAAGAAAGACAAAATGACTAAGTATGGAAAATAGGGCAGACAGAGATATACAATGATGGGCACATCAGCGCATGTGCGAGAGATCAAATCAAAATATGCGCACTCAGGTATATGTTCTATAACATGTGTACATACTAAGTCTAGACATGCATGATACAAAATGATAGTACGGAGAAGCTACAGGAAGAACATCACTACTACAGTTCAGAAAATAGAGTATGGAGTCGACTTAGGTTTTTGGATCAGTGTGAATTTTTGTTTTGTTGAAAGGCCAAGCACCTTTGATTATATGTTTGTAATAATGTTTTTAGTCTTGTTGTAAATATGCTTAAGCCAATTTGTTTGGAAGCGTTGTGTATTATGTTTTAGGGCCGAATATAGTCTTGTTTTGAGTCGCATCTATTCAGACATGAACATATAAATATGTAATGTAAATGTATATTACAAGTGTCAAAGAATATGCATGAGAAAGACATAGAAGAGCAGTATAATGAAGTCAGTATGAGATACAGCTCTTTAAGAGAGTAAGAGCATTAGTGCATAAATGGAATTGATTAGACAAATAGTGTCATCACAGCAGCTCATTCTTGATATAGTGTATATCAACTATCAAAAGGTTGTAGCCTTCGTCTTATTAGGCAGTGAGCTCACGCAGTGAGCCATACACCTCTAACGGGGTTTTGTAATAGACTCCTAATAGGGTCATTGTACTTGGATTGTAAAGACTGCTCCTAACAAGGCAAAGGAACTTTAATAGGTTCATTATAATAGTGCAATATTTGTGGGTACTAATTCCCACCAAGGTTTTCCTCTGATCAAGGTTTCCCTGTAATCATATCATGTGTTATGAGTTCGTGTATTAAGATTCATTAAATGTATGTTTGATTTATGTTTAAAGTGCTGAAATATAATTAATAGACAAACATTGATTCACNATTCCCCCCCCCCCCCCCACCTCAGTTTTCCTAACAATTGGTATCAAAGCTTTTGTCCTCTGAAAGAAAGTTTAACCACTTGAGGAGATCATGGACTCAGTAGAAGCAAAACATTTCAAAAAAAATCTTGAAGCAGCTCTTGAAGATCTTGACAGATCTGAAAAATAAAATGAAGAACTTAGACTGAAAGTTGATGGCTCACAAATGCTTATCAAGAAATTGAGAAAAGATTTGAAAGATTGTTCTACAATTGATTTAGGGAAAATGGTCAAAAAGCTTAATGAAGAGAACATGTCTCTGAAAGATAAAATTGAAAATCTAGATGAACAGCTAACAGACAATCCAATTGCTATTGAAGAAAAGATCAAAGAAAGAAAACAATTAGAAGATGAAATTTTGCAAGAAAACATGAAAGTCTTGGAATTGGAGAACATAAAGAAAACGATGGAATCTGAATTAACAGAAGCAAAGGATAAGATTGAGAAACTCCACACAAGTTTTGATTCACTTCAATCTCAGCTCTATGGACAAAAGTTAAGAGGTGACACTACTGGTCTTAGATATAGTGTAGCACAAGTTGCAATCAATTCATTGAAAGAAAGAAAGAAAGCACATGAAGCATCTTTAGAAGCAAAGAAAGTTGAAAATGTTGCAGAGACTAAAATAGATCCACCTAAAGGAGAAATCAAGCAAGTTAACAGAACTTGTTATGCATGTAATAAACATGGGCATTTGGCAAGAGATTGCAAAGAGGTAAGACCTTTCAATGGTTATTGTTACTCTTGTAATAAATTTGGTCACAAGGTTATACATTGTAGAACAAATAAAAACAAATCAGACACAGTAGAATCAGAGAGAAATGAATCAAAACAATCAGAGAAATCAGTGCCAAAGAAATTTGCAGAACATTACATGTCAGATATGTAATTACAATGGAAATAGAGCAAAGCAGTACAACATGATGAACAAAAACATCAAACCTCCTATAAATTTTGTTCAAGCAAAAGAAGATTCAAGCAAAATTTGGGTTGAAGTAAAGAAGGAAAATGCAGAGAACAAAGTAGTTGATGCATCCACAGTGGACGCATCCTCTCCTTCTGGTTGAATAGACCTTCTTGGTCTTAGGGGGAGCTATTCTAGCTCAGAACCCCTACGCAGCTGGTATACTCACCTCTGAGTATATTCCTATGGATCCATGCTTATGATCACATGATATAGCAGTATGCATGCATGCATTGTCTATAATGCATTCTGAACAAAGTTTGAAACTCTGTGAAAATTGCATACGGTTGCAAAAATTAAATGCAGTAACCTTTATAAAAAGATGTAAATGTTTGATCTTCTTCACATTTACATTCAATATTACATAATTTGGAGAGCATAGGAGCACTGAGCATCAAAGAAAAAAAGCACAATAGATTTTTTGGTTAAGTAAACGGATAAGAAGTTGGAACAGAACCCTAGCAGTTGCATCATTTCAAATTATCATGAAACCCTACTTAATCAAGATCCAAGTAAGTATGACAACCCCAGTTGTTTTCAAAACTTCTGAGAGGAAGAAATTTTTCTTTAAGAAGCATCCATTCAAGTCCATTCTAGATGATGTTGAAGGAGCGTTCTCAAAAACTCCACTCAGAGTCATGCACGTGGAAGATATTTGTGCATACATCTACTGCAAGAAGGAAATAGTAGGAGACAATAGCATAGCTACTCTTATGGGATCCATGATGAAACCAGACTATTCATTCAAGGATGAATTCATGCATCTGACTGATAACCCTATATTTGATTACTCAAATGTACACGAGTTCTATGAGCCAGAATGGGTGAAGATATTACTGAGCAGAATACATGATGACCTTTTTTGGATTGGTGAGGTTCCTGTCCGCATCACTATAGACCTAATCCATGAATTAACTGGACTTCCTAAGATTGGACCAGTTCTTCCTACTGGCAGGGATGTCAAGAAGAAATTTAAACAAATTTTTTTATCTAGAAGTGACAAGCGCGGTATGAAAGTTGATCCTATCAAGGAAGATGACATAAAGCTTCTAACTATGATACTTGGTTACAAGTTCTAGCATGCAAGAAGACTAAATAGTGTGTCAATAGCCATAGTTCTAGAAACTATAAGGATGGTGAAGGATAACACTCAGTACAATCTATGTGAGATATTGCACGCTCAATTGATTGACAACATTCAAGTTATCAAGCATGACAAGAACAAGGCATTCAGGTTTAGGTCTTTGAACATCTACTTGTGCTTCCACATTGTTGGTAAGGTTGCAAATCTTTACCTAGATAGAATCAAACCTACAATGTCTCAGATTTCATTTAAAGCCACATTAGAGAGCAGCATGAAAGATGCCATGGACATGGATATTAAAACATTCAAGATCAAGATGCAGAAAAGGTTCAGATTATCTAAGAAGATAGTTGATAAATATAAGGAGACCATATTTTTCATGGTAGAAATAGATTGCACTTGCATGGAGGTAGTTGAACCTTGAACCAAATGGATTCACCCACTTGGTTATGAAGTTGAGGAACATGTGTTAGAAGGATATGCACAAGTTCTCTTGTCTATGCCCAAAGATCCTAACGAGCCTAGGTGGGGCACTTACAGAGAGAAGACTAATGAAGTTGATTATGTATTATACAGTGCTAATAACAAAAGGAAGGCATCTAAAATTACATCTAGCATCCTAAAATTTCATGGTGTTACACAAGAAGATCTTAACAAAGATAGAGAAGCCAAGATAGCCAATGAACTTGAGAAGACTCCCATAGAAGCAAAAACTGAAAAGACTAATGCTATGCCAAAGAAGAAGAAGAATTCAAATAAAGATACATCTGTGCTATCTACCACCATTGAATTAGACTCATCTCCACCTTCTGTACTAAGAAAGAAGTCTAGAGGAAGGAATCAAGCACCCACAGGTCACCCATCCTCAAGAACTACACGGAGCACAGTAAGAAATACTCAAGCTCCTCCTGAAGTAGGATTCAGACCTAGTCTAAATGTCTTAAAGAATAGGATTTTTAATGAAGGAAGGCTAGACACACTTGCTAAGGTTTATGACAAGTATCAAGAGATAGATAAATCTGAGATACATTCTATGATCATCTCTCATATGATTAAGTTTAAGAAATCAGTTCTAGAACTTAAAACAATGATACCTGACAAGTTATGGAACATACTAGAAATAATGAACAGACATGCAATTGAGGAAGATATGAGGATAAGAGAAGAAACATTGGATAATCTTCTCCCTGTATGCTCACATGATGAGAAGGCAATTTTTTTAGATCTGGTGAAGCCTCATCTAAGAATTAAGACAAGAACACTTCATATTATGAACAAGGAATATGAGTTAGTCGGGAAAGAGACAGAAAAATCTTTTGCACAAGTGTTTATGGATAGACACATGTATCCATCAATGACACCTACAACAAAGGTAACTCCAGTTCCTCCCAAACAGGTTACAGAACCAGTGATTCAAAATGCACCTATGACAGGTCCATGGGTTTCAGCACCCTCAGTGTCAATAACTTTTGATATAGCATAAGACTCAGAAGATACTATAGTGATTGATAATATCAAGATATCCATGATAGCATCTGACAATGACATGGAAAAAGTTGATAAAGCATTTGTAATCACTAAAGAGATGTGCACTGATGATACATCTTTATAACAAGATGAAGTTCCCTCCAATGATCCAATAGACTTGAATAAAGAGAAAGATACTAAGGATAATGAGACACCAGTCAAGGAGATACTAGTAAAGAGTGAATGCATGGATACCAGTCAAAATACTATATTCAATCCATCCACTTTACCATCTACTTCATTGTTGTCAAGGTTAACTACTAACTCAGAAAGTCTAGATGCGTGGGGAGAAGAAGACTTAATGAAGATTAGCGTTCTAGCTATGGAAAAGGCCAAAGAAAAATAGGTTATGAGGAACCCTCTCTTCTTGGAATCAGTAAACATCTTGAATGATCTAGTTCCTGTAGACAAGAAAGTATCCAAAATTCAATCAGTTGAAGATGTCGACAACATTCTAACAAGCTTCAAAGCACACTTTACAAACCTAGTAGACTCTATGACTAGAATTACAGAAGATAAGTATAAAAAGGAGAGATTGAATGAATTGGTAAAGAATTTTACCTTAGACTTAAAATCTATAAAGATTAGGCAATCTATATTGAAAGAGTTGGTAGCTAAAGGTAAGAAGGTTATAGCAAACTGCATGGACAGAGTGAAGTTCACCTCTGAACATATCAAAAAGATAGAAGGGGCATAGATCATGGTGGATAGTATTATAAAATCAGTTGAGACATCCACTAAAGACATGAACATCTGTAACAATGTCTATCAAGGAAAGTTGGACAAAATTGAAAAAGCAAAATTCGAGATCAATAAGATAAGAATCAAGCAGACCCAACTGAGGAATGCTCTAATGCAATGAAGGTATTCTGGTAGAAAGAGATCTAGTCCCTTTAGATTGTGTATCTAGATGTATACTTGGAGTAAGTATCTAGAGACTTCCATTTTTGTACACCTTTGTCATTAATGTCAAAGGGGGAGTAATGTATGTATGTATATATGGGAGTAATATATGTACAGTTTTCTGTGTTAAGTCATTTTTAGTAACTTGGCCACATTCCTTTGTTGCCATTAATGACAAAGGGGGAGATTGTTGGAAAGTTGACACCCAAAGGATATATGACTTATTTTGTGTTTTCATTATGGCAACAAAGTCATATTAAGTTACTGTCAAGAAAGACAAAATGACTAAGTATGGAAAATAGGGCAGACAGAGATATACAGCGATCAGCACATCAGTGCACATGTGAGAGATCAAATCAGAATATGCACACTCAGATATATGTTCTATGACATGTGTACATACTAATTCTAGACATGCATGATACGGAATGATAGTACGGAGAAGCTACAGGAAGAACAACACTACTATAGTTTAGAAAATAGAGTATGGAGTTGACTTAGGTTTTTGGATCAGCGTGAATTGTTGTGCTATGTAAAGGCCAAGCACCTTTGATTATATTTTTGTAATAATGTTTTTAGTCTTTTTTTAAACACACTTAAGCCAATTTGTTTGGAAGATTTGTGTATTATATTTTTAGCGACGACTATAGTCTTGTTTTGAGTCACGTCTATTCGGACATGAACATATAAATATGTAATGTAAATATATATTACAAGTGTCGAAGACTATGCATGAGAAATACATAGAAGAGAAATATAATGAATTCAGTATGAGATAAATCTCTTTAAGAGAGTAAGAGCATCAGCGCATAAACAGAACTAATCAGACAAACAATGTCATCACAGTAGTTCATTTTTGATATAGTGTATATCAACTATCAGAAGTTTGTAGCCTTCATCTTATTGGGAAATGAGCTCAGGCAGTAAGCCATACACCTCTAATAGGGTTTTGTAATAGACTCCTAATAGGGTCATTGTACTTGGATTGTAAAGACTACTCCTAACAAGGAAAAGGAACTTTAACAGATTCATTATACTAGTACAATATTTGTGGGTACTAATGCCCACCATGGTTTTCCTCTGATCAAGGTTTCCCCATAATCATATCATGTGTTATGAGTTCTTGTATTAAGATTCATTGAATGTATGTTTCATTTATGTTTAAAGTGCTGAAATATAATTAATAGACAAACACTGATTCACACACCCCCCCCTCCTTAGTGTTTCTAACAATAAGTACAGTGACCTGGTTAATGGTCAGACCCTGTTAGGAGTGTTTTACAAATAACCCTATTAGGGGTGAGGACTAGTGTAAAGGCACCGCCACCCTCAATTTTATATTAATTAAATCATGCCAAAGAAATGGTATATTGGTCAATCTGCATTGTAATATATTCGACAAGGAATTATATGACATTTGTAACTGTACTTCTGAATGGAATTCGAAAAGACATAGGATAGGTGAACAGTTTGTAACCATCAAGATGGTCTTTAAATGGACATATTTTTGTAACTGAAAGAGGGGGGAAATAATTGGTTATGGGAGTGAGTGAGAGAAGAACAGAAGAGAAAATCCAAATGGCTCTTAGGCAGCAGCCAGAGAGCCATTCATTGGTAATTGTAGATGTTTATATTAATGGAGTTTCTAATATTCCTTGCTATCAACTTTTAGTTTTCTATAAATCTCATTCCCATTTGGATGCATTCGAGTCTTATATGTAATAGGACTGTTATTTTGGTTTAAGGTAATTTGGTTTCGTGGTTCTTTTTGCTAAAAGTATGTAATAGCCACAAGAATTGACTTTGAGCTATTAGAAACCGATATGGATTAATCCATTTTGGCTTATGTTTTCTTATTCTTTAGTTTATAATAGTCCCGAGTGGACAATGGTGGTGGTCTAGGTTGAAAGAGAAATTGAGTATTATCTTTGGTTGTTTTTGAGTTAATTGAAATCGTGTGGGTATCGGGTTTGAGTTTTGAACAGTCCAGTCGGGTTTGTTTTTGGGTTTCTTTAGCAGTCTCGTATTTGGGAAGAGATGGTTATCTTATTTGCATGAAAAAAATGGTTTCTAATGAACAGGTTGCAAGAACCGTTATGTTAACTGGTATTAAAGCTGGTAACATGTATGCGAAACCAGGCATGTTAAATGGTTACCAAGAATCATTTTACAATGAAGAAGGTGGTGAAATAGAGGTAGTTGTTCCTGTCTGTGTTGAGCTTGAGTGATGTGTTTCAATAGTCTTCATGAGACGACTAATAGCAGAGTTCCTTGAATTTGGGAGAAACTGAATGATGTGTAGTATCATTCTGAGGGTGAGCAATGAACCATCATGGTTGACCAGTATGTTCGAGCAATGTGTGGCTTGGTTTTGAACATAGTAAATGTGGCAAGAATCTATCCTTATGTGCATGCTTGAGTTGGTAACAATCACCATGTTGATGGAGCATAAATTGAAGTTGGTTTATTATTATTATTGGAATGAATCTCTAGTTGATATAGTATGCAGAGATGAAGTGCATCTTTGATGCAAATTCAAAAGGGGAAAAGAAGTGTATGGAGAAAGAAAGAACATTTTGATGCTTCCCCATATAAAAACGTCATGGAAGTTCAGTAGGATATGCAGATCAAAGAAGAATAATGATGAGTTTGTAGAGTTGTCTGCATGGGTCGAAAATGATTTACATTAGAATGGTATTAGAGCTAGAAGCTCTTGAGCGTGTGAGAAATGGAGCTCATGCCAGGACCGAGTGGGAAAAGAAATTTGAATATTTGATTTTGTTGATGCAATGTTTGGTTATAGGTGGAAGTTCATAGCTGTAGTAAGGCAGACAAGCGGTCTGTCATGGGGGGCCATAGAGATGGTCCAAGGGCCTGCGCGAGAGGTCCATGAGTGCCAACAGACCTGGGGAGAGAGGCAATGAAAGGACTCCTAGGTGAGGCGGAGTGGTAGCAGCATTGTGAAGTGGACAAGAAGTAACACCGTGACGGCAACCCACAAGCACTCCATTGATGGGAGTCAGTTTCAGCATCAGAGAGCGCACCAGAAGCGTGTGCAAAGAGTTTTGGTCCAGAGTGAAACCCGACATTTCCATGGGACATGGAAATATTTTCTCAGTGGGAGTATGGTGCAAAGGAACCACCACCCTCAATTTTATATTAATTAAATCATGCCAAAGAAATGGTATATTGGTCAATCTACATTGTAATGTATTCGACAAGGAATTATATGACATTTGTAACTATAATTCTTAATGGAATTTGAAAAGAAATAGGATAGGTGAACAGTTTGTAACCATAAAGATGGTCTTTAAATGGACATATTTTTGTAACCGAAAGAGGGGGGAAAGAATTGGTTACGGGAGTGAGTGAGAGAAGAACAGAAGAGAAAATCCAAATGGCTCTCAGGCGACAGCCAGAGAGCCATTCATTGGTAATTGTAGACATTTATATTAATGGATTTTCTAATATTCCTTGCCATCGGATTTTATTTTTCTAGAAATCTCATTCCCATTTGGATGCATTCAAGTCTTATATGTAATAGGACTGTTATTTTGATTTAAGGTAATTTGGTTTAATGGTTCTTTTTGCTAAAAGTATGTAACAGCCACAAGCATCGACTTTGAGCTATTAGAAACCGAAATGGATTAATCCATTTTGGCTTATGTTTTTCTTATACTTCAGTTTATAATAGTCCTAAGTGGACAATGGTGGTGGTCTAGGTTGAAAGAGAAATCGAGTATTAGCTTTGGTTGTTTTTGAGTTAATTGAAATCATGTGGGTATCAGGTTTGAGTTTTGAATAGTCCAGTCGGGTTTGTTTTTGGGTTTCTTTAGTAGTCTCATATTTGGAAAGAGATGGTTATCTTCTTTGCATGAAAAAAATGGTTTCTAATGAACAAGTTGCAAGAACCGTTATGAAGTGGCGGTGTCCACATAGCCGAATGTTAATTGGTATCAAAGCTGGTAACATGTATGCGAAACTAGGCTTGTTAAATGGTTACCAAGAACCATTTTAGAATGAAGAAGGTGGCAAAATGGAGGTAGTTGTTCCTGTCTATGTTGAGCCCAAGTGATGTGTTTCAATAGTCTTCATGAGAGGACAAATAGAAAATTTCCTTGAATTTGGGAGAAACTGAATGATGTGTAGTATCATTCTGAGAGTGAGCAACGAACCATCATGGTTGACCAGTATGTTTGAGAAATGTGTGGCTCAGTTTTGAACATAGTAAAGGTGGCAAGAATCTATCCTTATGTGCATGCTCGAGTTGGTAACAATCACCATGTTGATGGAGCATAACTTGAAGTTGGTTTATTATTATTATTGGAATGAATCTCTAGCCGATACAGTATGCAGAGATGAAGAGCATCTTTGATGCAAATTCAAAAGGGGAAAAGAAGTGTATGGAGAAAGAAAGAACATTTTGATGCTTCCCCATATCAAAATTTCATGGAAGTTCAGTAGGATATGCAGATCAAAGAAGAATAATGATGATTTTGCAGAGTTGTGTGCATGGGTAAAAAATGATTTACATCAAGGACACACTGCTAAAATGATGAAGGTTGCAACCTTTAGTAAAACAGATATACACTATATCTGATAATGAACTATTTGAGTAGACCTACTATCTTGATAAGTTCCAGTGAATTGTATGCATTCTCTGATTCTTCACATAGATCTTTATCTGATGAATGAAATAGATTTATTATCCTGAAACAACTAGCATTTTGTTATGTTCTTTTTCTGTGTCTTTTCCTATCATTCACACTAAGTGATCACAAATGAACTAATATATGTATCTTCTTCAAAGGATATGATCACGTTGACTATAGGAATCCCTTCAATACTTTTCTTGTTGGCTAAACTAAGCACACAACATAATTATAACCGCGCAACACAAAATGAATACACGCATCACTTCACATAGTCGACTCCACCAAAATTACCCAAATGTCACACTTCAGATGAAACACATTTAGCACCTTTGGTTAATCATCTTTGACTCATAAATAAACATGAATCTAAATATGCATATCCCATAGATAGGTGCAATTGAAGAATCAATAACATTATTGTTGGCTTTCTAAAAATAATCCTTTGAAACTGTGGTTGGTAAACAGATTAACATAACTCAACTATAACTAAACTTCTAAATCTACATGTATGAACATGGTATAATAACTATGTCTGAAACATAAAAACAATCACGCAAGGATCCAACCTATCCATACTCAAAAGTGAATACAATAGATGGTTGTATACTATATGTTGTCATCAATGACAAACATACAATCAAGTATTTTCACAAAGGCAAATCTCCAATAGGTTTTACCTTTAACAAGGTTTCCTCGATAATAAGGATTGTGTTATTGTGTTGGAATTTACTGTGTTATCATTTATATTGTGGAATTGGTTTTAAAATTTTAAATTTTAATAATCTGTATCACAACAGATTCTCCCCCCCTCAGTTGTGCTTGTGGCTGTTATTCCTAACAATTGATATCAGAGCTATTGGTCCTTACAGAGAAATCTTAATAGCTTGAGGTGATCCTAAAGATGACTTACTATAGGAAGGATAGTCTAAAATTTGATCCTAAAAACTTTGACAGTTGGAAGAACAAGATGAGAACACATTTTCTTTGTTTGGGAATCGGCTACTGGATGATCATGAAAAAAAAGTTCTTTGAAGTAACCCCACACTGTGCTTCTCCTAGATGTGCTATGTAGTTCTGATCAAAATAAAAATATGTTCATCTTTCTTCCATGTAATGTTTTCAACTCTAGGAAATAAATTTATAAAGTAGAAGAAAATATAAAGAACTAGTGATCCATATTTAAATATTTTCTTCCTATCCTTCTTGATTTTGGCCAAGTTCTCTAAGAGTTGTAGTCTCGGAGCCTCACAAATATCATACTTAGCATTTTCCATCACAATCCTATATGTAGTATGAATGATGGTGCTTGAGATAGAGTTTTCCTAGCTGTTAGGATATACCTTATATCCCAAAATCATAGTTGCAAACCTAACATCAGGTTTTTTTATGTTGTTGATTGTCATAGCATGTTTACCCCACTGGGATTCAATCAATTGAGTGACTATGTCCTTCTTGTTAGATTTTAGAGCTGGAACCTCACCACGAGCATTAAATCATGTTACTGCCTCCAAAACTTCCCTAGTGATTTTTAATGGTTTGTCCAACCACATAAATTGATCATGCATATGGCTCATAACATTTCTAATCTAGTCAGGCTTATCTTTGATTTTGTGAAAATCCATAACCTGAGATATCTTCATGGTTTCCAAGACTTTGTATTCATCCTTTAGTTTACCATTCATACACAATGTCGCATACATCTCATAGATAGAATAATTCCCTAATTCCTTAAAATTATAATGGATGTAGTTCCTAATTTCTTCGGCATGTAACACACCATGCATAACTTTTGTAAATACATCGTCGGATTCATTTTCAATAGACTTATAGGGATTTTTCTTGAGTTTAGGTATATATCAATCCTTAACATCCACTATCAAAGGTGTATCCATGATTCAAAAGCTAAAGTACTAGGTTGTAGAAAGATAAATACATTTTTACACCATTACCAAAGGTTTGTACTTATATCTTTGAAAATGCCTTAAATTCTCTTTTATATCACCTTTAAACACTCTAGAAGCTCTTTCTCCGGGTAAAAGGTGAATAATAAAATTCCAATATACCCTTTCAAGATTTTTCATGTCAAAAAGTTAAGCACAATTAATGATCCATACCTTAGCTCAAAAAGCTGCATTCAAACTATGACTCATAAATAAGTTTGCAATCCTCTAAATCTGTTCATAATCCCTAAAAAATATTTCATTGTACTCTAATCTTGATTTTGTATCTCACTACATCAACCGCCTTCATCGACCCTTCTAATTTAGGACCCTAAGATAAATATTTTTCATGAAACCTCCCCCTTAGGTCATTAACCTAATCAATTCCCTGATAGAATTTCTACACCAAGAGTAGGTGCGAACCCTCCATTAGCATCAATCTGATCTTTTCTAACCCATTTCTTACTCATCTACTTCCTAATTTATTCAACACCAATCTTGTGGTCTCCCTTATCGTTGTTCTGCATGTTATTTCTTTCAACCAAACCTCCCATATTCACATTAGCATTATTGAATCTGCAATACCTAGTAATGTGACCTGGATTGTTACATTTGAAACATATCACATTTGAATTTCCATTCCTTGTGTTCACTTGATTTTTCCTCAATCTTCATTGCTTCTCCATATGTCTAAAGTTGTTGGATTTGTAACATGTAATGTTCTTTTTGTTCATATAATTTCTCATCCTAGCTCTACATTCATTTGATTTGTGTCCATAATTATAGCATGTGAAAAATTAACTAGAAAGGGATGTTGCATTAGGCTTTATTTTGCACTGATTTTCTCTATGAAATTTTTTTACGCATGAAAAGAATCTTCCATTGAAGTTTTGTGCACTAGGTTGTCTCATGGGTGATCTCTTAGGATTATCATTCTGATTGTTGATAAATTTTTATTCTGACCAGATCCAGAACTTTCTCCCTTTTCAAACCAAGTCCTTGTGTATCTCTTATCGTCCTTTGGCTCTCAAGTTGTTTATCAATCTACATTGAAATAGCTTTGAATTTTTCTTTGAATTTATTAGCAGAAGAAAGCTCACTTCTAAGTATCTCATTAAATTGTTCAAGTTGTTTCTCATTTAGAATTCAACTTGTGGCATTCATCAGATTTGTCCTTCAAGGTTTTCTCAAGATGTTCTTCATACTTTTTCCTTTCTTATATCTCCTTAGTTATCTTCATAACCATGGATTATATCTGATGCTTTTTTAAGTTGATCACATTCATTTGATTTTTCTTTCAAGGCTTGAGAATAATCATTTATTCCTTTCTACTTCTTCTACTCAACAAGATATTTCCTTTTGTCCCTAGATTTGTTCAATTATTTCTTCAAAGTTTCAATGAATTTTTCAGCTTCATTGAGTCTTCCTTCCAATTCTAGGTTGTGAGGATTTGAATTGTCAAGATCTTCAAGTGAAACTGAGAGTTTCCTTTAAACACTACTTTAAATTGTAGAATCAACCATTAGGATCTTCCTCCTAGGCACCAGGCACTGCTACCAATTATTGTTATTGAGAAACATTAAGAGGGGGGTGAATTAGTATTTTAAAACTGATTTCTCAACCATAAACCAAATGCAATTGAAAGTAAACAACAAAAACATACACAACATCATAACACCATGTTTTTTTTGGGTGGGAACCCTATTAGGGGAAAAACCATGGTGGGGATGGAACCCACAAATAATTACTCTGCAAAAGTAATAACATTGTTAAAGGTTTGATTGCAAAAAGGGGAATGCACATGCATTCAGGCACATTTCCTAGAGCTCACTACTTTATTACAAAAGAGGGTTACAACCCTTAGTAGAGATCACTGCTTTACAAAATATATTGCACTACAATCCAAAAATGGTGAATTGGAAGATAGCATCACATATGCCAAAACAGTTCCATGCAAGTACAATACAAAATCTTTTCTCAACTTTCAATTGAACTACTAATTACAAATCCTTCACACATACAACATATATTCATAACATATCTAACCATCATAATATTAAATCATCACAAATAATTGATCTTATATATCCATTTACAAAAATAATATTTTCGTTGGTTGGTCTCAAGAACATAAAGTGTACTATGAGAAGTGTCGACCAAATCCTCCATCAAAAGGTTTTTCTACCCTCGATCAATGTCATAAGTCTTATATACTATGTTGGATCCATCAAATCAAACTCATAAACCAATCAAATAATCAATCTGATATGATTTCTTAATGATCTACTGGCTGACTGTAACTATTCATCCTTGAATAATAATTTATGCCACTCATAACCATATAACTTGATCACTTGATATCATCAATAGTTTTGAACATGGAATAAGGTAGCATACATCATGTAGAAACTCCTCCTATGATGTATTCAAGTTTGGAGGATCCAATAAAGGACTGTCCAAACTTGCAAACAAACAACAAGAACACAGCGAAAAAGAAACACAACACAAGATATTTCAATATCAACTCTATATTATTTCAGAGTTTCAATTACATGCAACATGCTGGGATGTAAGGCCTTCTCAGTTAGGGCCAATTACATCAACAAATTCAACAAGATCTCATAGGATCCAACTCTGTCCATCTATCCTATAGCTAAGTGGAAGAAACCAGTTCTGAAATTGTGCTCACAAGCCACCAAGCAATCTATAATCTTTGTCTACCCGCTTAAAACTATCTTCAATAACTTACAAACTTTTAGCTTATTATCTTACTCTTCTATCTATCTTCTCATCCTCCTATCCTTCTCTCTCCCTAAACATCAACCTAGACTCCCCTTATATATAAAATTGCTACAAACAATAATTAAATATCAGTCGGCCATTACAATCCATAATGAACGAATATTAAATGCACCATTTGGCTACAACGGTCATTAAACCCACTAGATTTAGGTCCACATAAACTCCAATGATAGATCCAACTTTAATTCTTCCATGGAAACTAAATGCAAAAGTCGGCCACTAGATCCAACTCCAAAAATAAACCACTCGGGCCAAGCATGACGAAGCAACAGAGTAACTTAGGAAAAGAACATCCTGAGGAATAGAAACTAAGCATGGCTGAGCGATAGAACCCAAGCACCAGAAAACAAGTATGCCTGAGAAACAGAACCCAAGAAATAGTGCACTTCACTGAGCTATCTCCAAACAAGCCAAACAACAAAAACAAACATAGTTTTGGTTGAGCAGGATTGCCAACTACCCCAAGATGCTCCTGCATCAGACACCCTAGGTGAAAAACAATGTTCTCAGAAGCTCGATGAACATCTTTTGGGATTCATTACATAGATCCCAAACTAGTTCTTGATATATAGGTCCTCTGAGTCCTCAACCAACACACTCTTTCATCAGTTCTTCTTTTGTTTCCCTTTACCAACACCACTTGTTGATTTACCTTCACATATCTACACAATTATGTCTGCACCATCTACTAAAACCATTTCAGATCTACTACCAATGCTCAAATTCCTCCTTCCTTCACCTTCATCTTTCAAGGGATCAAAATAGACTTCTTTCCATCTTTTAGGATAGTAATCAAATTTCTTTTACAGTCATGAATAGCCTCTTTATCATACTACCAAGGTCTACTGAGTAAAACATGACAAGAACTCATCTCCACAATGTCACAAAATACTTCATCTCTATAAGTACCAATGTAAAAACTCACCATGCACTGCTCTTTCACCTCTACTGCATGACCAGCTTGTAACCAACTTATCCTATATCGACAAGGATGCCTCAACCTTTTCAAACCAAGTTTTTGAACCATCTCCCTAGCAAATAGGTTGTCAGTACTCCCTCCATCAACAATCACCTTACAATGTTTACCAACAGACTTGCACACAATCCTGAACAAGTTCTTCCTCTGACAGGAATCATCTTGCTTTGAGGACAACAAATTTCTCCTAAGAAAAGATTCATACCCTCCACTTTAGGTTCATTATCAGAAATTTCATTCACCATAGAATTTTGGTGACTACCAACCTTCTTATCTATATGGGGACACTCAAATGACCGATTTCCTTCTTCTCCATAGTTGTAACAAGTACCTCTGAATACACCTCTACCCATTCTGAACTCCTTGGTTCAACAGGTTTTGGTTCATTTTCAAATTTTGGTTTATCCTTTACCAAATTTTCTTTCTTCTCTTTCCCTTAGGAATTACCATAATGTATTCCCTTCAACTTATCTTATACTTTTAGTGCATACTGATAAGCATCCTCCACATATTCAATCTTCAACATACTAATCTCATCTTGGATACTAAATTTTAGGCCATTAACATACCTTGCCACCTTTTCCTTAGAAATTTCTCTATGCCCCAACCAAATTGTCAATTTTTAGAACTCCTCGGTATAATCTTCCACAGTCATCTCCTTATCTTTCTAATTCTACAACTTCTTGAACAGTTCAAGTTCATAATCAGTAGGAATGAACTTAGCATTTTCATGCAGAGGGTTTCATACTCTAGTGTTTTCTTCACTCAAAATGCTTCTTTCTCTATCCTAGCCATCCAATGGTTACATTTTTTTGGATCCTCCTCCAATTAGGATATCCAAGACCCCCACTATCAACTTCTCCTCCAAGGTATAGTTTATCTTTGGAAGATTCCAAAGTTTCCAGGCTTAACTAGTCCAACTAGTTCCCCAAATGCCTAGACTTCTTCACTAGATTTCCTCCTAGAATTCCAAACCCTTGCTTAGGATCTTCCTATGAAATTACTTAGACTCCTATATATCTTCTTGGCCCATAAAATTTCATTTTTAACCCTTTCCCACACTTCTAGATACATTACCAATCCAATTGGTCTCAATTTCACTAGGAGGCCAAATTGCCTAATTCCTAGTAGGTCTAAATTCACTATTTTTAGGTTAATGCTCCCAATTTCTCCAAATGAATCCAAAAAAGACCTTCAAAATATTAAAGGTATCTATTAACACTATCAAAATCCAAAGTCCTAACTTCTGGATGCACCCATAACCCTAGCTTCCACTAGGCCCTAGTTTTTAGCCTATTATTTAGGCCTGTGGACCAGTCGGCATAAACAATTGTCAAATTGGTCTCCAAACTTTGATTCAACTTCTTCCACCTTTGAATCCTTTTAGGAGACTATCTAGGGAATCTGCAAATTTCATCAAGTCTTTTCCCAAATTTCAAGGGTGCTCAAACCAGATCTTTCTTCACCCTATCCTAGCTCACCTGTATTCAACAGTCAGCCATAGGGCTTCCCATTAGGTCTAGGAAATCCATTGAAACTACAAGAATGAAAAGAAAACCCATATCTATAGAATCTAACACTACTTCCCCCATGGTTTCATTCAAATCCACCGATGGGTTCTTAGGTTAGAACCATTTCTAATTAAACAACATTGTTATGTCACTTGCAAACCAATGACTTTCAAAATTCTCTAACTTCACACTACAAGAACTTGGAAACAAACTATCTATTGCATATGAAAGCTAATTGAAATCACTACACCCCCATTATTGGAAAGTTGAAAATCAGAGTGTATATGACTTATTTTGTGTTTTCATTATGGAAACAAAGTCATATGGAGTTTTTTCAAGTAAAATTTGGAAGAGAAAAATTGACTAAGTATAGAAATAGAATAGTACAGAGTTATTCAGTTGATCATAGCACCAATGAACATGTGTATGATTGAGTTAGACTATGCACGTTCATACATAATCTCTATGATATGTTTTTTTGTTTACCCTATGCACGCATGGTACAAAATGACAGTACAGAGAAGTTACTAGAAGAATAAGTGCAACTAACAGTTCAGAAAATAGAGTATGGAGTTGACCTCAGAGTTTGAATTAGTGTATAATATTTTGTTTTGTAAAGGCTATGTGCCTATTGTAATAATTTTGTAATTATATCTTAACCATTCATGTAAACATGCTTAAGCCAATTTTTTTGGAAGCATTGTATATTTTGTTTTTGGGCCGACCAAGGTCTTGTTATTAGTCACATCTATTCAAGCATGTATATATACTAGACATGCACTTTTGTATTAGTGTGTTGATGAAGAACAAGCAGAGAAGATATTCAAAAGATCAATATGAGAAAGTCAGTATAAAGTAGAAGTCTACAAGATTTTTAAGCATCAACACATAAATAGAATTGATCAAACAACAATGTCATTAAAGCGGTTCATTATGATATTGTGCATATCAGTTATCAGGAGGTTGTAGCCTTCACCTTATTGAGTAGTGAGCTCTGGCAGTGAGCCAACCACCTCTAACAGGGTTTTTGTAAAGACTCCTAACGAGATCATTGTACTTTAATTGTAAAGACTGCTCCTAACAGGGCAAAGGAACTTTAATAGGTTCATTATACTAGTACAACTATTTGTGGGTACTAATTCCCATCGAGGTTTTCCTCTTATCAAGGTTTCCCCATAATCATATCTTGTGCTATGAGTTAATGTGTTATGCTTCATTGGTTATCTATTTGATTCAAATTTAAAGTTGATAAAATATAATTAATAGACAAACACTGATTCACCCCCCCTCCCCTCTCAGTGTTTCTAACGATTGGTATCAGATCTCTGGACGTCTGAAAGAAAGTTTAACCACTTGAGGAGATCATGGATTCAGCTGAAGCAAAATATCTAAAAAATAATCTTGTACCAGCCCTTGAAGATCTTGATAGATCTAAAAAAGAAAATGAAGAACTAAAACTAAAATTTGATGGCTCCCAAATTCTTATCAAGAAATTAAGAAAAGATTTGAAAGATTGCTCCACAAATGATTTGGGAAAAATGGTCAAAAAGTTGAATGAAGCAAACATGTCTTTGAAAGATAAGATTGAAGATCTAAATGAACAATTTATAGATAGCCTAAATGCTATTGAATAAAGGACCAACAAGAGTAAAAAATTAGATAATGAAATTAAGCAAGCAAACATGAAAATCTTGGAGTTGGAAAACATCAAGAAAAGGATAGAATCTGAATTAACAGAAGAAAAAGATAAGATTGATAAACTACACACAAGTTCTGATCTAATTCAATCACAAATTTATGCACAAAAGATAAAAGGTGATACGACTAGTGTTGGATACAGTGTAGCTCAAATTGAAATCAATTCATTGCAAGAAAGAAAGAAAGCACAAGAGATATCTACAGAAGCAAAGAAAACTGAGAATCTTGCAGATGCTAAAACAAAACCACCTAAACATGAACTCAAGCAAGTTAACAGAACTTGCTATGCCTGTAACAAGCATGGACATTTGGCAAGAGATTGTAAAGATGTAAGACCTTTCATTGGCTATTGTTATTCCTATAATAAATTTGGTCACAGGGCTATTCATTGTAGAACAAGTCAAAGAAATTAGTCATAGCAGAATCAAAGAAATCTGAATCAACACAATCATAGAAATCAACCTCAGAGAAACTATCAGAACATTACATTTTAGATATGTAATTATAATGGACACACAGCCAACCAGTGCAGCATGATAAACAATATCAATAGACCTCCAATCATTTTTCACTCATGTGGAAAAGCTGGACACATCTCAAGGTTTTGTAGATCCATAACTCAAAAACAAGAGAAGCCTAAAGAATATTTATTTGAAGAATCTAGTGAAGTCAAGTTTGTACAAGATACAGAAGATTCAAGTAAAATATGGGTTGAAGTAAAGAAAGATAATGATGAAAACAAGGTAGTAGTTGCATCCATAGTGGATGCACCTTCTACTTATGGTTAGATGACCCTCGTGGTCTTAGGGGGAGCTATTCTAGCTTTGAACCCTTGCATGGCTGGTATACTCACCTCTGAGTATGCACCTATGGATTCATGTATTTGGTGATGAATTGAGAAAGTATGCATGGACGCATAGCTTGAACAGTGACAGAAGAAAAAATTGAAATTCTTTGTGTTAACGGTGTTACGACTTTGAGCATTAAATGTAGTAACTTTTATATAAGTCATTAAACAATATTTTATCTTCACTTTGCATCGAGATTGAGCATTCAAAGAGCGCAGCAGCAGTTAGCATCGAAGTGTTGAAAAATAAATTGAATGGTTGATTAGCAAGATGAATCAAAGTTGAAACAGAACCCTAGCGGATGCATCATTTGAAAATCTCTAGAAACCCTATTTAAGCAAGCAACAAGTAAGTAATGGATACTCCTATAGTTTTTGACATCTCTGAAAAGAAGAGATATGTATTTAAGAAGCATCCATTCAAGTCTGTATTAGATGATGTAGAAGGGGCATTCTCCAAGACTCTACTAGGAGTTATGCATGTAGAGGACATTCACGCTTACATCTATTGTAAGAAGTAAACTATTGGGGATAACAACATAGCAACGCTCATGGAATCTATGATGAAACTAGACTACTTATTCAAGGAATAATTCTCACATCTCGTTGATAACCCTATCTTTGAGTATTCAAACATGCATGAGTTATATGAACCAGAATGAGTCAAAATATTACTTAGTAGGATACATGATGATTTATATTGGATTGGTGAAGTTCTTGTCTACATTACTGCTGATCTTATTCATGAAATGACCAGAATCCCTAAGGTTGGTCCAGTTCTTCCCACTGGTAATGATGTAAAGAAATAGGTTGAACAAGCATGCTTTTCTAGAAGTGATAGGCACGGGATGATTGTTGATCCTATTAAAGAGGATGATATCAAAATCATCACCATGATACTCAGCTACAAGTTCCAACATGCTAGTAGACTCAATAGTGTATCTACAGCAACAGTTCTAGCAGCAATAAGGATGGTAAGAGATAATACACACTATAATCTTTGTGAGATATTTCACGCACAACTGATTGATAACATAAGAGCTATCAAGCATGAAAAGAGAAAAATATTTAGGTTTGGCTCTTTGATCATCTACCTATACTTCCACATTATTGGTAAAGTCTCTAATCTTTACCTAGACAGAAGTAAACCTACTAAGTCACAAATTTAACTAAAAGCTACATTAAAAAGGAGTGTTAAGGATTCTGTGGACATGGAGATCAAAACATTCAGGATCAAGATGCAGAAGAGGCTCAAGATACCTGAGAAGATAGTTGATAAATACAAGGACACCATATGCTTCATGGTGGAAACTGACTATACTTGCAAGGAAGTAGTTGAGCCAAGAACAAAATGGATTCATCCACTTGGTTATGAAGTTGAAGAACATGTGTTGGAAGGATATGCACAAGTTCTTTTATCTGCACCTAAAGATCCAAATGAGCCAAGATGTGGTACATATAAAGAGAAGACAAATCAAGTTGACTCTATCTTATACAGTATAGATAACTAAAGGAAGGCATCAAGGATTATATCCAATATCCTAAAAGTGCATGGGGTCACACAAGAAGACATAGACAAAGCTAGGGAAGCTAAAATTGTAAGGGAGCTCAAACAAACTCCTGCAGAAGTAAAAATAAAAAAATCTAATGATATCCCAAAGAAGAAGAAGAAGAATAAATCTAATGAAGGTACATCTGTGCCATCAACTACCATTGATTTGGATTCCTCTCCACCATCAGTACCAAGCAAGTTGACCAGAAGTAGGAAGCAAGTTCCCACAGATCACCCATCCTCAAGGAAAACAAGGAGCAAAGTAAAGAACACTCAAGCCCCTCCTGAGGTAGGATTCAGACCTAGTCTGATAGTCTTAAGGAATAGAATTGTTAATTAAGGAAGAATAGAATCTATTAAAAATTTCTATGAAAAGTACCAAGAGATAGATAAATCAAAAATTCACTCTATGATTATCTCACATATGATCAAGTTTAAGAGGACAGTATTGGAACTCAAGACAATCATGCCAGACAAAGTATGGAACATACTAGACCTATTGAAGAGACAAGCAATAGAGGAAGATATGAGGATTAGAGAAGAAACATTAGATAGTCTTCTCCCTATTTTCTCACATGATGAGAAAGATATATTGTCAGATTTGGTAAAAGCTCATCTCAGAATCAAAACAAGAACTCTTCATATAATGAACAAAGAGTATGAACTGGTTGGTGAAGAGACTCATAAAGCATTTGAGCGAGTATTTCTAGATAGACATATGTATCCATCAATGGCGCCTACAACAAAGGTGACTCCAGTCCCTCCCAAAAAGGTTAAAGAACTAGTATTTCCAAATGCACCTATGACAAGTCCATAGGATTCAGCACCCATAGTTCCAACACCTTCTGATACAACCAAAGATTCAAAAGAAACTATTGTGATCAATGATGTTAAGATATCCATGACAGCTTTTGACAATGACATGAACAAATTTCAAAAAGAATTTGTCAATACAAAAGATACAAAGAAGATATGCACGGACAATACTTCCTTACAGTAAGATGAAGCTCCTCCTAAAGATTCAACAGACTTGAATAATGAGGAAGACAATCAATCTAATGAACCACCTGTTATAGAGCTCCTGGTAAAAATTGAGTGTATGGATACTAGTCAAAATGCTATATTCACTCCTTCCATTCAACCATCAACTTCATTGTTGTCAAGTTTGACTCCCGACTCAGCAAGCCTAGATGCATGGTGAGAAGATGATTTGATCAAGATCAGTGTCTTAGCTATAGAGAAAGCCAAAGAGAAACAAGTTATGAGACACCCTCTCTTTTTGGAGTCAGTAAACATCTTGAATGACCTAGTACTAGAAAATAAGAAAGTGGCCAAAATTCAGTCAGATGGTGATGTAGATAGCATCCTAACAAGCTTCAAGGTACACTTCACAAGTTTAGTAGACTCAGCTACTAGAACTGCAAAAGAAAATTACAAAAAAGAAAGATTGGATGAATTGGTAAAGAACTTCTCTTTAGATCTAAATTCATTGAATATTGGTTAGACTATTCTAAAAGAGTTGGCATCAAAAAGTAGGAAAGTAATAGAAAATTGCATGGATAGAGGCAAACTCACCTCTGAGCACATCAAAAAGATTGAGGAGGTAGATATCTTGGTTGATAACATAAGGCAATCAGTTGAAACATCATCCCAATACATCAATATCTACAACAATATCTATCAAGGGAAGATAGACAAGATTGAAAAAGCTAAGATGGAGATCAGTAAGATAAGGATCAGGCAGACCCAACTGAGAAATGCACTAGCGCCCTACTTAGCTATTTTGAATGAGAACATCAAATTGATAGATGCACCCATTGCCACCTATGATCAAGGACCCTACATGGATCTAAAAAATATGGAGAAGCTTACATATTCCTTATGCACCCACTTCAGACAGTTGATGCACTGAAGGCATTCTAGCAGCAAAAGATCAAGAATCTTGAGATTGCTTATCTAGATGTGTACTTGGAGTAAGTACCTAGAGACTCACAATTTTGATACCTTTGTCATTAATTTCAAAGGGGGAGTAATGTATGAAAGGATTATGTTATATAGAAAAATTTATAATATGATGTTTTTGTTGTTAAGTCAAAGTTTATCAACTTGGCCACATTCATTTGTTTCCATTAATGAAAAAGGGGGAGATTGCTGGCAAGTTGACAATCAGAGTGTATATGACTTATTTTGTGTTGTCATTATGAGAAAAAAGTCATATGAAGTTTTGTCAAGTAAAACTTGGAAGAGAAAAATTGACTAAGTATAGAAAATAGAACAGTAAATAGTTATTTAGTTGATTAGACAACCAACGCACATGTGTACGATCAAGTTAGACTATGCGCGTTCATACATAAGCTCTATGATATGTTTTTGTGTTTACCCTATACACGCATGTTATGGAATGATAGTATGGATAAGTTACTAGAAGATTAAGTGTAACTAACAGTTCTGAAAATAGAGTATGGAGCCGACCTTAGAGTTTGAATTAGCGTATAATATTTTGTTTTGTAAAGGCTATGCACCTATTGTAATAAGTTTGTAATTGTCTTAATCATTCATGTAAACACGCTTAAGCCAATTTTTTTGGAAGCATTGTATATTTTGTTTTTGGGCCGACCAAGGTCTTGTTATTAGTCACGTCTATTCAGGAATGTATATATACTAGACATGTACTTTTGTATTAGTGTGTCGATGAAGAACAAGAAGAGAAGATATTCAAAAGATCAATATGAGCAAGTCAGTATAAATTAGAAGTCTACAAGATTTTTAAGAATCAACGCATAAACAAAACTTATCAGACAACAATGTCATTACAATAGTTCATTTTGATATTATGCATATCAGTTATCTGGAGGTTGTAACCTTCACCTTATTGAGCAATGAGCTCTGGCAGTGAGCCAACCACCTCTAACAGGGTTTTTGTAAAGACTCCTAACAGGTTCATTGTACTTGAATTGTAAATATTTATCCTAACAGGGCAAAGGAACTTTAACAGGTTCATTATACTAGTGCAATCATTTGTGGGTACTAATTCCCACCGGGGTTTTCCTCTGATCAAGGTTTCCCCGTAATCATATCTTGTGTTATGAGTTAATGTGTTATGCTTCATTAGTTATCTATTTGATTCAAATTTAAAGTTTCTAAAATATAATTAATAGACAAACACTGATTCACCCCCCCCCCACCTCCCAATGTTTCTAATACCCATGGGGTCATATCCCCTATGCAAATCCATACACATCCGTACAGTAGCAAGAAAACAATGCAAATTACAAGAATGTGGCCTTAGATATCCGTACAGAAGTATAAAAAAAAAATGTTGCAATCCAAAATTTCGTTAACCATCTAAAATCATCGAATCCATTCTCATATACCGAGCATGGGTAGTTACAAATTCTCTAACTTCATTTTGTCCATTTCTTGCAAAATTTGCTTGGGAAACTATTTAAAATTGCTAGCAACTTTTTCCATTTTGAGTATTTTGACTCTTTTTGTCAACTCGATGGGTGAGTTTGACTTTCATGACCCTAGATAGGATATTTAGGGTCCTAAAACACCCATTAAACCCAAATTACATCAAAATAGTGACTTTCACTAATTTAGGCCAAAATGACCCTAAATCACCTAATGAGCACTATTGGCTCTTACAATCATGACGTTAAACAATATTGTATCCAACCTAATGGATCCTATGACCAACCACACAAAAACACCAAATCCAACCCAAAAACATGCTAAAACATCAAAATGGGAGCTTCCCTACACCATACTCCCCTGGGACAAATAACTCAAGTCCCTTGAGTTAGGAGATATTCAATGGTGACCCCATACTTCAGAATATCTACCTCTATCATCCAAGTGGCCTCAGCTTTAGGTAGTCCCTGCCACTTCACTAGATGCTCCTTGTAAGTACCCTTCCTTGTCTTATTTATCACCTTATAATCCATAACACGGTCCAATTATAGAGGAATAGGTGTAGGGAGATCTTTGATCCAATCATCCTCCTCCAACTCTAAAAGAGTGGATTGACCTATGTCTAGTTTTGGTCTCTTGTAGAGATATAGGTCACAAATATTAAAAATGGTTGAAATCCCCAAATCAGGAGGCAACTCCACCTCATAGGCATTCTGGCCATACTTAAGAAAAATCTTCAATGGACCTATCTTCTTCATGAGTAGCTTAGTTGGCTGACCCTTGTGTATCCTCTCCTTCCTGAGATGGGCAAGTACTAGATCCCCTACCTTGAACTGCACATCCCTTCTTGTCTGATCAACTTTGAACTTATACTTCTCCACTTGCTTTTGTAAAGTCTTGTTGACTTGATCATGAAGCTCCTTCATTTATTCTACAAATTACTCTCCTTGTGCACTCCTCTTTTCCTTCAAACTGAGATCCCTCAACTCCAAGATCCCTCTAGGACTGACCCCATATACTATCTTAAAGGGGCTTTTACCAGTACTCCTATTAATGGATTCATTATAAGAAAATTATGCCTGCCCTATAATGTGATCCCATGACTGTCCATGCTGCTTAGTCAAGCATCTTAGTAAGTTCCCAAGTGACCTATTCACTACCTTAATTTTTCCATCTAATTATGGATGGTAGGCTGAAGAGAAAGAAAAATTTTTACCAAGCTTCTTCCATAGGGTGCTCCAAAAGTGACCCACAAACTTACTATCTCTATCACTTACTATATTTAGTGGAAATCTGTGGATCCTTACAATGTCCCTAAAGAATAGACCTATAATTTGAGAAGCATCATTGGTTTTCTTGCATGGGATGAAGTGAGACATCTTTCTAAAACTGTTCACCACAACAAACACACTGTCATGACCCCTACTTTTCTTTGGTAACCCCAAAACAAAGTCCATGCTTAGGCGCTCCCAAGGCCTTTGGGGTATGGAAAGAGGTTGATACAACCCATTGTTGTTGCTTTGTCCTTTATCCCTCTAACATATCTAAAATTTCTCTACAAATCTCCTAACATCTGAATGTAACTTAAGCCAATAGTAATGCCTATTCACCTGCTCCAATGTTTTATCGACTCCAAAGTGGCCTCCCAAGCTTCCTTGGTGTTTTTCCCTCACAATGTTCTCTCTCATTGAAAACTGAGGTATACACAAGAGGCGTCCCTTAAAAAATAGACCCCCCTACAACACAAATTTAGTAAACTCCACTTTAAAACCCTGTTGAAACTTCACACATGTCTCATAAGCATCTTTAAAGTCTTTTTCCCCTTTGTAGAGGTCTTTCAAGTCCTCTATCCCCACACTTTGCAATTGTATCTCTTGTATTGTGAGTATTCTTCTGCTAAGAGAATCTACAACCTTGTTTCTAACACCTTTCTTATGCTTGATGAAAGATGTGTATGCTTTCAATGGCTCTACCCACTTAAGGTGCCTTTGATTCAGTTTTTCTTACCCATTCAAGAAACTAAGGGCATGGTTATCAGTGTAGACTACAAATTCCCTTGGTAGGAGATAGTGTCTCCACTTTTTAAGAGCTTGTACCATAGCATACAACTCCAAATCATAGGTGGAGTACTTTTGTTTAGCCTCATTTAACTTCTCTGAGAAGAATGCCATAGGATGTCCCTCCTGGCTTAGCACTGCTCCAATAGCTATCTTTCTAGCATCACACTCCACCACAAAGAGTTGATCAAAATTAGGGAGCCCAAGAGTAGGTAGTTCTACAATCTTTTTCTTTAGCATTTCAAACCCCTAGTCTGCTGCTACAGTCCACTTAAAGTGACATTTGATTCCACCTTTTATGGTGTTTAGGATAGGGGCACATACATGACTAAAATTCCTCACACATTTCCTATAATAGGAGGCCAATCCATGAAAAATCTTAACATAACCTATGGACCTAGGTGTAGGCCATTCCAATATGGACTTGACCTTATTAAGATTCATCTTCATGCATCCATTAGCAACCACAAAACCAAGATAAACTAGTTCATTTTTTAAAAAATCACACTTTTCTTGATTGATAATCAACTTCTCTTGATGTAGCCTCCTTAAGAAAATCTCCAAATTCTTCATGTACTCCTCCTTGGACCTTCTAAATATCAAAATATCATCAAGGTAGACTATTACAAACTTACCAATAAAATCTTCAAGCACTTCATTCATGAGCCTCATGAATGTGCTAGGTACATTACTTAGGCCAAAGGGAATTACTAGCCAATCATACAACCCTTCATTGGTATTGAAGGTTATCTTCCACTCATCACTAGGCCTCACTACTGTTTGATGGTACCCAGACTTCAAATCCACCTTAGAAAAGTAACAAGAACCTCCCAAATTATCCATCAAATCTTTTATCAGGGGCATTGGGAAGCTATACCTAATTGTTATCTTGTTTATAGCCCTAGAGTCTGTACACATCCTCCATTTTCCATGTCACACCCCGCCAGGAAACCCAGGAGGACAAGCCAACGAAACTACTAAGATATGTGAATACTTTTTTTTAATGAAATATTATAACTAATCTAAGTCCTCATAGGTTCCCTAACACTATTATTCAACTAACATAATCCAATCTAATCATTTGACCATTACAACATTGATTGATTAATATAAGTTTGCAATTCATTCCTTTACTCTTAACATTAAGTTACATGTATAATATTACCATCAATCCTAATATTTTAACATGCATCCATGTGAGTTATCCTTTACTAAACTTATGTCATTATTTACACTATTCATTAAGCATTCAGATGAAAGATAAACATTCGATGCATATGCAATGTTCTATATACTTTATTATTTCATACGCATTTGTGAAACATAAAAACCATAATACATTATTAAGTTCTATAGCTATATATTCATAGATTGATTAACTCATAATAGTTTTCCACAACCATACATCAAGAGATAGCACATTCATTCATAAATACATTATCTCATATTAAGTCTAAGATCATTTATAATACCAAAAGTAATAAAAGATAGGTGAATAAATACCCTAAACAATTATCTTTTCACATTGATAATATATAATATTTTCCCTTTCCTTTTTCCTATATCTACCCATTCCCTTATACATTGCTATGAATTACATTGATATATATCATCAGATCTAATGATTTACAAGAAATTTCTTTTACAAGAATGCACATGCATAAGCACATCTTTACATATATAATAAGAAGTCTTCAAAACTGATAATCCAGAAGGAATAGGATCCAAGAACATCCATCTAACCATGAACAGTACCTCAATATAACAAAGATTAACCACCAAACCACATGGATCTAAAAAGAGTCCACTCTCCCATGCTAGGAGACAGATACCAAGGTCCACGCAAGAAGGTAACAACTAGGATACCCCTAAGGTGATGGTAGCCCTTCCCAAAACATAACACAATAGAAAACACAAGAAGATCAAAAATACATAGAGCACATTGGTAAGAACTCTAAGACACGCTAGGTGAGTGTCATCGCATAGCCCTCACCCCTTGGGTTACCCTGTTCATCCACTCTGGGCCCCGACCCCCAAGTAGGCACATGCGGAACCAAACATCTCTCATAGGGATGAGACTGTCCTATTATTCTATTGCAATAGCACCTTCTCCCACTCCCATCTGTAGCCTTTACTAGCACTACTAAAATGGGTGAGGCTTATCTTAGTTAATGTGCAGTTCCCTTCCCATAAATTATTAATGTTATCACTAGATTAAACAACTCCACAGTGGGTTACCCTGGTACTAGCCACTTAGGGCCCCAACCTCCATTGTGAGCCACCACCTAGTGTTCTTAGGTTCCCTACCTTTAGCAAACCTCAAAAAGGGCATAATAGATCCACATAAAAATCCATAGGAAGACATAACAATGTCACAACATCAAACAGTTGAGTTTAGGAAAGTACTAGTTGTCATGAATACTTTGGACAACCCTAAACCACAATCGAGTACTCAGATAGATAAAACACAACCACATTGCATCAAATACATCACAAGCAATTTACAACACATAATTACATCAATTACTTCAACCCAACACAAATAATAACATCTTAACATCATTGGATTGGGTTTAGGAGATCATTGATTGTCCCTAATCCACTGGACATTCCTAAACCCTAATCAAACCTACAAGAAGATAGATAACACCTAAAAAGACATCAAAAAGCACCAATTATCAAGTATTATACACAACCATATAACCAGTTCCTTTTGGTACCAACTCAAACCACAAAACATCATAACAAGATCACATTGCAGAAAACATGTTGATTCCTGAAATTTGGCTAAGTCTAAAATTTCTTAAAACCTTCAAAATCTACAATCTTTATTTGAACTCCTAGGAGGCTAAAACCACTCTCAAACATCCTAGAAGGTATTACATAAAATTTAACTTAAAGTATAAGGAATTAAGAGTATGTAGCTTATAATTAAATATTACATTCTATGTTTCGCCCTAAGGCTAAAATCGGATGGAGACCACCTTAAGCCCTAATCATGATTCCCAAAATTATCCAAACTCTTGAGAGGGTAAAAAAGTTCCTAAACATAATACCATATGAAAAATAAGTGTCCTACAAGTTTATACACCCCCTAGGGTCAACCCCAGGTCAACACAACACCCTAAGCCCTTTCGAAAACCCTAAAAACCAATCTAGAAAAGTCCTGCACGGGTGGTAGCCCAAGCTGCATAGGTGGTAGCCTAAGATGTGAAGGTGGTAACCTAATCTATGCAGGTGGTCACACATCCTACATAGGTGGTTCCCAAAACCTCACTGATGGTGAAAATCTATGTTTATCTAAGAAAATGGCTCGCAGAGTTGGTTTCTAGGAAGAACTGGGAGAGATGGAGGTATGGGAAGTGAAATCATGGCAAGACCCATTTCATATCTCCCTATCTTCCTTCCAAAACATCCCTCAAACCCTTCTTCCTTGAATGGTTCTCCTAGATACATATTTGGAGAGAAAAAATGGGCATACAGACCAACATGAAGACAAAGAGGAAGAATGGAGTTCTCTAGAATCTGAGAGTATTTACAAGCATAATCAAAGCACAAGGAAATGCTACAAGGATACTTTGAAGACTCAAACTCTATCACAATCATGAATGAGGATAAAATAAATAGAATACATGATAATGTAAGAAAATAATACCTACTATCTCATATAAATATATTCATCCTAAGGATATACTTTTACTAATGCAGACAAAATACATTATCATTGTAAATCCTTACATTGCAATTCAAGTGGTAAAGTAAGTATATAAACATAATACATTACACAAGATCAAGCAATCATATAAAGAGGATCATCCTCCATGATAGATCCTACCTGGGATCCTGTGGAGATACCATTGGAGAAGAAGTCCAGAACCTCCAATCCTCCTTCAACACTCCTCCAGATCATTCTATAGGCAGTCACAAGCCTACTCTAGAAATTCTATGGATCCAAAAATACTTTCTTATCAGACTACTATAATGTTTCCTTTAGAAATCATTCCCAGCCCGCACACACATATACACATGCCTTCCTTTCATATATATGTTGTAGGATTGGTCGCATGGGAAGTTTCAACCAATGCAACCATCCACAACCATCTTCTGGTTATTAGTTTTAATAGTTCTAAGATAATTTTATTAGGTAGATTGTTTCCCGAGAATGCTTTTAGTTTATTTACTATTATTTTATTATCACTTTCAATTTAGATAAAGATTAGTTACTTTTCTCTCTTAAGGAATAATTAGTAATTTACTTTTATTTTATCCAAGGATGAAGTGGTTTTTAATTACACACAATAGTTAATCCCTCCTTTATAATTACAAGGCAATCAAATAAATAAATACATAAACACTCACATTAAAACATTTATATAAATGTATTAATATAATTATATATATAGACATATGCATATGTGTGCACCCATATGCCTATGTGTATATATATATCCATGCAAATATTATTATAAAACATACATTAATGAATATACTTGACAAGCTTATTACCATGCATTTAATTCCATATTACCATCAAATTATTACTAACCGATAGTCCAACCACAAAAAAATATTCACCTAGTCCTAGGGACTATAATGAATATCCACAATGAATAAAATCCAAGCAACCAAAATCAAACATCAATCCAAAATCAAAGGACAAATGCAAAAAGACCCAACTCGAGAGCAGGGATCAGGGCTAGGCTTAGTCTTGTGAGACCAGGTACTGTCTCTGTAACAAAAACAACGATCAAGGGTTTTTGGGCACACTCAGACCTATGAAGCCAGGGAAAGTTGATGCACAGTACCTACAAGCCTACATCACCAAGAAGAACTACATGTGCATTCATATACATACTAAAGAAGACATTGCAGACAGATGATCGCGATCGATATATCATGTGGACCTCATCCATGTAACTACGAATTAATCCTGAATCATGAAGACACATCATGTACACACACACACACAAAAAGAATGTAACATGAGGGTTAGAATCTTGAGCATTGGGTTAGTCAATAATCGATACTAATAATAACTCATCATAATCACAATAAATGTCCTAAAATCATTAAGTGACATACAAGATTCATTGAATGTACTTTAATAAAAGCACATATCACATAGCATCCTAACTGTGTTTAGAAAGGTATTGAGGGTCCTTTATACATACATGGGGACAAACACATACAAAAAATGATACCTTCAGACAATATGTCTGATATTAGAATTCTTAGGTACAAGCTGATGAAATTATTATAAAAAACTTATAGGAAAACAAGTATTAAGCTATAAGGAAACATCTAAAGATCTTACTTAATTCAAAAAGCACAAAACTTGTATTAGGGTTAGAGGGGTATTACATCCTCCCCCCTTAGGTTTGACTTATTCCTGGAAGTTGGAAGAGATGAAATGAACTATACACGTAAGTCGTAAACTGTTATCAAATAGAATTGCAATATTACTATTCTAGTACCTACTTTAATGACTCTATGTATACTTCTCCAATTAAGAGTGTTGATAAATCTATTACAATTATAGTGTAGATTAACTTGGTTCCAATGGTAAGAGATTTTCAAAATAATTACCTATCTGATTCTTTCACTTAATGTAGTAAGTTTGTCAACAGATACTAAGATTAGAGTATTACTTCAAAATTACTTTTATCAACTTGAAAATCCAAAGTATTCTTGTTTTATTAACATCAGTGTATTAGAAAAATGTGTGTTCTACTAATTGAAATTGTCACTTCCTAAAAAAATATAAAATTTTCCTATCTATGGTATCCAATGTAAAAGGAGGAATTTCTGATAACTTTTCTATTTTTGAGACACAATCTAATACTACACGATACACCATATGGAACTTTATTTCAAATAGGGTTCTAAAATTTGCATTCTTTACCAACTATGCATGACAAACAAAGAGAGATATATAACATTTATATTTATTATTTTCATTAAGGGAATACAACAAACAATTGTTACTTAGCTTTGTAATCATGGAACTAAAACAATCCATACACTTACCTTTTGCGATAAAGCACAATTTTATAAGAAATCTTTTGGAAGACATAAAACAACCTCTTTTAGAAAACAGTATTCTTTTTTTTTTTTTCATCAAGATGTAAATATACTTTCAATACTTAGGACACATACACATTTACAATACATATTTTCTAATTCTTCTTTCATAATAATTATAGGGTTTGATTTCCAAAACGCATTCACACCCCTAGAGGAGATCTAATCAATTTCCCCAAATTTTCATGTTAGTCAGTTTCCATATAGCATTTAATTAATGTCAAACAATAATGTACAAGAGTTATTTCAAGTTCCCTATTTCATAATGATTATAGATCCATCAAGAGAGGAAAAATCACATGATTCCTACTACTATCCTCATAACCACAACAATTAAATCAGTAACATTAACTTAATGTACATAAATTTAATTTCTACCCTTTACCTATGTGTAACATTGCCCTTAAACCCATTAATATTTTGAGATAATCTCGTATCCAAGTATAAATTGAGTGACATACATAACAATATTCTTATAGCATTTATTTATCGCAACCACTTCTTTTCATAGTTGATTAATCACTTAGTATTGTTAACTACTACTAAGGTGTTGATCACAATGTATATAAAACTTGCATTTGTTTTCATAATACTCATCTAGGATCCTAACAATTCACTAGGCATATAGAAATACATATATTTATTAAAAAAACTTATAGCGTTATTAAAGATAATCCATTGTCGTACATACTCTTCTCTAGACTTCCATGATTGTTAGCTTAACTCATTTACTATGCAAATTAAAATGGCATGCATAAATAATATAGCTTCTTACCAAAACAGGGATACAAATTCTTCTTCCAAAATGAAAATGTGAATTATATCCTATGATAAAATCTTGGGGACATAATTCCTTCACCCAAGGGCTTCTTAATTAAGCATTTACAAATTTTCCTGATATATTATTGCCTTTTCTAAACAATGTTCATCCTTCAAAACTTATTTCTTAAGAGGGAAGAGAGAGATAGAGAGAAATACACATGGAAATAAATTATTTGTTTCTTACCTTTGAAGTTCCTACTTCAAGAAATCACAAGAGAGGGGAAAGAGCGAGATCATTCAAAATGTTATTATATAGAAAACTATCTATTACAACCTTATTCACTCCTGTGTCCTAGTTCCTCCTTTCACACAATGATCTATGCCACCACTCTCTTTCATCTTTTGCCAAGAATAAGAGAAAAAATTCATCTTCAAATTTTAAACCAAGACATGACACCAAATTTTTTTTCACATCTTTCCTAGGTACAAATTATTAGCCATGAACTTTAATTATTACCATTCCAGTCCTATAAGAATAAAATCAAGTACTACCACAATCATTTCTTTCTTTGCATTAAAGGTGCAAAGGCAATTCATTTCTA
>MU223937.1:794185-804432 GCA_018584345.1 Thuja plicata | reverse complement strand
AACATGCATCCATGTGAGTTATCCTTTACTAAACTTATGTCATTATTTACACTATTCATTAAGCATTCAGATGAAAGATAAACATTCAATGGATATGCAATGCTCTATATACTTTATTATTTCATACACATTTGTGAAACATAGTAACCATAATCCATTGTTAAATGATATAGCTATTTATTCATAGATTCATTAACTCATAATAGTTTTTCACAACCATACATCAAGAGATAGCACATTCATTCATAAATACATTATTTCATATTAAGTCTAAGATCATTTATAATACCAAAAGTAATAAAAGATAGGTGAATAAATACCCTAAACAATTATCTTTTCACATTGATAACATATAATAGTTTCCCTTTCCTTTCTCCTAGATCTACCCATTCCCTTATACATTGCTTTGAATTACATTGATATATCATTAGATCCAATGATTTAAAAGAAATTTATTTTACAAGAATGCACATGCATAAGCACATCTTTACATATACAATAAGAAGTCTTCAAAACTGATAATCCAGAAGGAACGGGAGCCAAGAACATCCATCTGACCATGAACAATACCTCGATATAATAAAGATTAACCACCCAACCACGTGGATCCAAAAAGAGTCTACTCCCCCATGCTAGGAGACAAAGACCAAGGTCCATGCAAGAAGGTAACAACTAGGATACCCCTAAGGTGATGGTAGCCCTTCCCAAAACATAACACAATAGAAAACACAACAAGATCACAAAGACATAAAGCACATTGGTAGGATTTCTAAGACACACTAGGTGAGTGTCATTACATATCCCTCACCCCTTGGGTTACCCTGGTCAGCCACTCTAGGCCCCGACCCCCAAGTAGGCACATGCAGAACTGAATATCTCTCATAGGGATGAAACTGTCTGATTTTTCTATCACAATAGCACCTTCTCCCACTCCCATCTATAACCATTACTAGCACTACTGTCATGGGAGAAGCTTATCTTATTTAATGTGTAGTTCCCTTCCCATAAATTATTAATGTTATCACTTGATTAAAAAACTCCACAGTGGGTTACCCTGGTACTAGCCACCTAGGGCCCCGACCTCCACTGTGAGCCACCACCTAGTATTCTTAGGTTCCCTACCTTTAGAAAACATCAAAAAGGGTATAACATATCCACATAAAAATCCATACGAAGACATAGCAATGTCACAACATCAAATAGTTGAGTTTAGGAAAGTACTAGTTGTCATGAATCCTTTGGACAACCCTAAACCATAATCAAGTACATAGATAGATAAAACACAACCACATTGCATCACAATGGATTTACAACACATAATTACATCAAGTACTTCAACCCAACACAAATAATAAGATCTTAACATCATTGGATTGGGTTTAGGAGATCATTGATCGTCCCTAATCCACTGGACATTCCTTAACCCTAAACCACTGGACATTCCTTAACCCTAAACCACTGGACATTCCTTAACCCTAATCCAGCATACAAGAAGATAGATAACACATAAAAAGTCATCAAAAAGCACCAATCATCAAGTATTATACACAACCATATAACCAGTTCCTTTTGGTACCAACTCAAACAAAAAAAATATCATAACAAGATCACATTGCAAAAAACATGCTGATTCCTGAAATTTGGCTATCTGAAATTTCCTAAAACCTTCAAAATCTAGAATCTTTATTTGAACTCCTAGGAGGCTGAAACCACTCTCAAACATCCTAGAAGGTATTACATAAAATGTAACTTAAAGTATAAGGAATTAAGAGTATGTAGCTTAAAATTAAATGTTACATTTTATGTTTCGCCCTAAGGCTGAAATTGGACGGAGACCACCCTAAGCCCTAATCTAGATTCCAAAAATTATCCAAACTCTTGAGAGGGTCCAAAAGTTCCTAAACATAATACCATATGAAAAATAAGTTTCCTACAAGTTTATACACCCCCTAGGGTCAACACGACGCCCTAACCCCGTTCAAAAACCCTAAAAACCAATCTGGAAAAGTCCTATGTAGGTGGTAGCCCAAACTGCATAGGTGGTAGCCTAAGCTATGCAGGTGGTAACCTAATCTATGGAGGTGGTCATGCATCCTGTACAGGTGGTGCTCAGAACCTTGCAGGTGGTGAAAATCTATGTTTATCTAAGAAAATGGCTTGCAGAGTTGGTTTCTAGGAAGAACTGGGAGAGATGGAGGTATGGGAAGTAAAATCATGGCAAGACCCATTTTAGATCTCCCTATCTTCCTTCCAAAACATCCCTCAAACCCTTCTTCCCTGAAAGGTATTCCTAGATACATAGTTAGAGAGAAAAAATGGGCACACAGACCAAGTACATGAAGACAAAGAGGAAGAAAGGAGTTCTCTAGAATCTGAGAGTATTTACAAGCATAATCAAAGCACAAGGAAATGCCACAAGGATATTGTGAAGACTCAAAATCTATCACAATCATGAATGAGGATAAAATAAATAGAATACATGATAGTGTAAGAAAATAATACCTGCTATCTCATATAAATATATTCATCCTAAGGCTATACTGTTACTAATACAGACAAAATAAATTATCATTGTAAATCCTTACATTGCAATTCAAGTGGTAAAGTAAACAGATAAACAAAATACATTCCACAAGATCAAGCAATCATATAAAGAGGATCATCCTCCATGATAGATCCTACCTGGGGTACTATGGAGATACCATTGGACAAGAAGTCTAGAACCTCCAATCTTCCTTCAACACTCCTCCAGATCCTTCTACAGGCAGTCACAAGCCTACTCTGGAAATTCTATGGATCCAAAAATACTTTCTTATCAAAATACTATAATTTTTCCTTCGTAAATCATTCCCAGCCCACACACACATCTACACAAGCCTTCCTTACATATATATGTTGTAGGATTGGTTGCACGGGAAGTTTTAACTGATGCAACCATCCACAACCATCTTCTAGTTATTAGTTTTAATAGTTCTAAGATAATTTTATTAGGTAGATTGTTTCCCGAGAATGCTTTTAGTTTATTTACTATTATTTTATTCTCACTTTCAATTTTGATAAAGATTGGTTACTTTTCTCTCTTAAGGAATAATTAGTAATTTACTTTTATTTTATCCAAGGATGAAGTGGTTTTTAATTACACACAATAGTTAATCCCTCATTTATAATTGCGAGGCAATTAAATACGTGAACACTCACATTAAAACATTTATATAAATGTATTAATATAAACATATATATATATAGACATATGCATATGTGTGCACCCATATGCCTATGTGTATATATATCCATGCAAATATTATTATAAAACATACATTAATGAATACGCTTGACAAGCTTATTACCATGCATTTAATTCCATAATACCATCAAATTATTACCAACCAATAGTTTAACCACAAAACAATATTCACCTAGTCCTAGGGACTATAATGAATATCCATAATGAATAAAATCCAAGCAACCAAAATCGAACATCAATCCAAAATCAAAGGAAAAATGCAAAATGACCCAACCCGGGAGTAGGGATCAGTGCTAGGCTTAGTCTTACGAGACCAGGTACTGTCTCCATAACAACAACAATGATCGACAATTTTGGGGGACGCTCATACCTGTGAAGCCAGGTGAAGTCAATGCACAATACCAGCAAGCCTGCATCACCGAGAAGAACTACATGTGCATTGATATACATATTAAAGAAGACATTGCAGACAGATGATTGGGATCGATATATCTTGTGGACCTCATCCATGTGAGTAACTATGAATTCATCCTGAATCATGAAGACACATCATGTACACACACACACACAAAAAGAATGTAACATGAGTGTTAGAATCTTGAGCATTGGATTAGTCAATAATCCATACTAATAATAACTCATCATAATCGTAATAAATTTCCTAAAATCATTAAGTGACATACAAGATTTATTGAACGTACTTTAATAGAAGCACATATCACATAGCATCCTAACTGTGTTTAGAAAGGTATTGAGGGTCCTTTATACATACATGGGGAAAAACACATAATAAAAATGATACCTTCAGACAATATGTCTGATATTAGAATTCTCAGGTACAAGTTGATGAAATTATTATAAACAACTTATAGGAAAACAAGTATTAAGCTATAAGTAAACATCTAAAGATCTTATTCAATTCAAAAAGCACAAAACTTGTATTAGGGTTAGAGGGGTATTACATTCCATCATTTTTAGGTGCAAGTATTGTAGGTACATCACATGGGCTTAAACTCTTCCTTATCAATCCCTTATCCAACAAATCTTGAATCTGTTTTTCTATCTCTGCGTTTTGACTTGGGGTCATCTTATATGCTACTTTGTTCAGAAAATTTGCTCCAAGAATGAGGTCAATATGATGGCTTACATCCCTTATAGGTGGTAATGCACTTGGAAATCCATTATCTATTATGTCATGATATCTTTCCAACAAGGCTTGTATCTCTAGTGGCATGTTGACTTTTTCCTTGGACACTTCCTTTGGCTTCACTATCACTGCACAATAGATACCTTTCTCCTTTTTCATAGCTTTGAGAAACTCCTTCCCACTTAATAACATCACACTGGTTCCCACATGATTTTCCTCATTAGGTTCTTGCAATGGATTCATCTGAAACTTCTTCCCTAGCTTGGTGATTACATAACTATTCTTTTCCCCATCATGTATTGCTTTGAAATCATACTACCATGGATGTCCTAGGAGTAGATGACATGCATCCATAGGCAGTATGTCACATAGGACCTTGTCCTTATACTCCTCTATCTCAAACTCAACCATAGTTTGTAAATCCACCACTATTTGTTGTCCCTTATTCAACTGTGAAACTTTATAGGGAGTGGTATGAGGTATTATCCTAAGTTTTAGTTTGTCTACCATATCTATGGATACTATATTTCTAGTGGATCCAAATTCCACTATAACCTTGCAAATATTCCCATGAAACCTACAAGTTGTCTTTAACAAATTCTTCCTTTGAGGTGGCTCTATGGTGCTAGGAACCTTCAATAAAGTTCTTCTCAACATCAAATTGTCTCCATCCAATACTAGCCCTACCTTGGAAATGGGAGAAGTAACACTTTATGTGTCATCCTCTTACACCAACTGATTTCTTTTATCCCCCATTGAAGATGAGTAAGTCTTTTCAGGACACCTACCCATTATGTGACCCACTTGGTTGCAATTATAACATCTACCAGTCAAGACTGAATTAGTTCTTCCTTGTGGCTTGAAACTACCTCTAGGAGGCCCTCTTCCTATGTATCCTCTTCTTTGAAAAGATCCTTTAAAATGATTACCTCACTGTTATCCATTGATTGATTATCTTCTTGTCTATTAGGGCTCTGTCCTCTACCAAAGTTACTCTTGCCTCTCTGAAAACCTCTATTATTGTTACCACCTCTTCCCCTTTGATGGAAGTCATTCCTCCTTCTATCCTTATCCTCTACTCTCAACGCTAATTGGAAACACTTGTGCATACTGTCAGGAGCCATCATGCTAATCTCATCTTGAATCCCTTGTCTCAACCCATTGAGATACCTTGCTACCTTCTCCAATTCTTCTTCTTGTCTCCTAGCCCTTAGGCTCAGTTTGTGGAACTCCTCAGTGTAAGAACTTACTGTCAATTCCTTTTTTCTTAAGTTTTGCAACCTTTGGTACATTTGAATTTCATAATCAACAGGCAAGAATTGTGCCCTCAATCTGATTTTCAACCTCTCCCAAGAAACCAACTTCTTCTTTCCATTGTCTACCCTATCATCGTACATCATCTTCCACCACACCAATGTAGATCCTTTGAGTCTATCTTTGGTATATCTGACCCTCTTCTCTTCTGACACCTCCTTGTAATCAAACTGGTTGTCAATGGCCTCTAGCCAATCCAGTAGCTCTTCACCATTCAAACTTCCATAATAATATGGTATGTGTTCCATGCTATCCTTGTTAAGGGACTTAAAGGAATCCAAGAATACCTTTTGTTCCTTATCCATCTCAGGATCTTTACCTTTGTTAGATGAATCTTTTGTCTGACTTTCAACATCCTCATCACTCTCATCTCCCCATTCAGTGATCTTCTTTTTACCCTTTGTATCCAACACACTAGCCTTCTCCAAGAGGCCCTGAACCAATTACACTATAGAATCCCTACTCATTTCCTTAGGAGGCATTCTGTCAACCTCTTGACTCTCCTCCCCTTCAGACATACACAAACTTCAAGAAATTATGGCTCTAATACCACTCTGATGGAGAGGGTTTGGTACTCTAGTGTTTTCTTCACTCAAAATTATTATTTCTCTATCCTAGCCATCCAATGGTTACTTATTTTTGGATTCTCCTCCAATTAGGATCTCCAAGACCCCCACTATCAACTTCTCCTCCAAGTTATAGTTGATCTTTGGAAGATTCCAAAGTTTCTAGGCTTAACTAGTCCAACTAGTTCCCCAAATGCCTAGACTTCTTCACTAGATTTCCTCCTAGAATTCCAAACCCTTTCTTAGGATCTTCTTATACAATTACGTAGAATTCTATCTATCTTATTGGCCCATCAAATTTCATTCTGAACCCTTTCCCACACTTCTAGATACATTACCAATCCAATTGGTCTCAATTTCACTAGGAGGCCTAATTGCCTAATTCCTAGTAGGTCTAAATTCATTATTTTTAGGCTAATGATCTCATTTTCTCCAAATGACTCCACAAAAGACCTTGAAAATATTCAAGGTATCCATGAACACTATCATAATCCAAAGTCCTGAATTCTGGATGCACCCATAACCCTAGCTTCCACAAGGCCCTATTTTGTAGCCTATTATATAGGCCTCTAGACCAGTCAGCATAAACAATTGTCAAATTGGTCTCTGAACTTTGACTCACCTCCTTCCACCTTTGAATCCTTTTAGGAGACTATCTAGGGCATTTAAAAATTCCACTAAGTCTTTTCCCAAAGTTCATGGGTGCTCAAACCAGATCTTTCTTCACCATGTCCTGGCTCACCTGTATTCAACAATCATCCATAGGGCTTCCCATTTGGTCTAGGAAATCCATTGCAACTACAAGAATGAAAAAAAAAACCCTATCTACAGAATCTAACCCTACTTCCCCCATGGTTTCAGTCAAATCCACTGGTGGGTTCTTTGGTTAGAGCCATTTCTAATTAAACAACACTGTTATGTCACTTGCACACCAGTGACTTTCAAAATTCTCTAACTTCACACTAAAAGAACTTGGAAAAAAAATATCTATTGCATATGAAAGCTAATTGAAATCACTACACCCCCATGGGGTCTGATTCCCTATGACAAACCATACACAGTCGTACAGTATCAAGAAAATAATGTAGATTACAAGAATGCAGTCTCAGACATCTGTATAGAAGTACCAAAAACAAATGTTGCAATCCAAAATTTCATTAATCATCTCAAATCATCGAATCCATGCTCATATACTGAGCATGGGAAGTTACAACTTCTCTAACTTCATTTTGTCCATTTCTTGCAAAAGTTGCTCGAGCAACTTTTTTTTTTTTGAGCATTTTGACTCTTTTTATCAACTCGATGGGTGAGTTTGACTTTCATGACCCTAGGTAGGATATGTAGGGTCCTAAAACACCCATTAAACCCAAAGTACATCAAAATAGAAAATTTCACTAATTTAGGCCAAAATGACCCTAAAACACCTAATGAGAACTATTGGCTCTTACAATCATGAAGTTAAACAACATTGTATCCATCCTATTGGATCCTATGACCAACTATACAAAAACACCTAATCCAACCCAAAAACATGCTAAAACATCAAAATGGGATCTGCCCTACACCACTTTTAGCTTTGCCACCATCAACCTCCACCAATTGATCTTCATCTCACCTTCTTCTTCTCGTTCCCTCTGCAATTCTTTCCACCATAGAGCAACATGTTCTTTCAACTTATTCTATGCCAACTTTACTCTAAGTGGATCTTCAATGTCTTCCAACTCAAAGTAGTCTTCTAACTCACTGACCCAATCAATCAGGTCCTCGGGCTTCAATGTACCTAAAAAATTAGAAACTTCCATTCTATATTTTGTACTCAACCTAGCACCAGATCTCTGCAACTAACCATATATGTCTCCTCCAAATCTTGCCATCCGATCAGTTCTATCATCTCCACTAGATCCAACAGCTTCAAAATCTTCAGTAGCTTCTTCATAACCATCATCCTTTCTAGGACCTCTCTATAATCCAATATTTCTGATACCTTCAATGATTTCATTTTTCATTTCCGCCATCTCAAATCTGAATCTTTCTTTTATCCTTGCTTCTACTTCCTCAGAAAGATCTTCAATCGCTCTAGGGTCCAATCTTCTCGAAGGCATCTCTCCATATTTTTGAAAACACTAAGCTCCAAAAAACCAAATCAACCTTCCCTCTGATACCACTTGATGCAGTCAAGGTTGGAGGATCCAATAAAGGACTATCCAAACTTGCAGCCAAACAACAAGAACACAACAGAAAAGAAACACAACACAAGATATTTCAATATCAACTTTATATTATTTCAGAGTTCCAATTACATGCAACATGTCAGGCTATAAGGCCTTCCCGATTAGGGCCAATTACATCAACAGATTCAACAAGACCTCACAGGATCCAACTCTGTCTATCTATCCTATATCTAAGTGGAAGAAACTAGATCTGAAGGTGTGCTCACAAGCCACCAAGAAATCTATAATCTTTGTCTACCCACTTACAACTATCTTAAATAACTTACAAAATTTCATATTATTAGCTTACTCTTCTATCTATCTTCTCATCCTCCTGCCCTTCTCTCTCCCCAAACATCAACCTAGACTCCCCTTATATACAAAATTGCTACAAAAAATAAATAAATGTCAGTCGGCCATTACAATCCAAAATGAACAAATATTAAATGTACCAGTTAGCTGCAACAGTCATTAAACCCACCAGATTTAGGTCCACATAAACTCCAATGAGAGATCCAACATTAATTCTACCATGGAAATTAAATGCAAAAGTCGGCCACCATATCCAACTCCAAAAATAAACCACTCAGGCCAAGCACGACCGAGAAACAAAGTGACTTGGGAAAAGAAAAATCTGAGCAATAGAAACTAAGCATGCCCGAGTGACAGAATCTAAGCACCAGAATACAAGCATGCCTAAGCAATAGTGCACATCACCGAGCTGTCTCCAAACAAGCCAAACAACAAAAACAAACATATTTTTGGTTGAGCAGGATTGCCAACTACCCCAAGATGCTCCTGCATCATCTTAGGTGTGCAAAAAAAAACTCAAAAGTACATGTCTATATAAATCCATATATTTTGACATGTATATTATCCTTGTTCTTCCATACTTACCCAAATTTTCAATCAATCCTTCGATAACACAAAAATGTGACTGTAACATATGAAATAGATGTCACCAAAATGTAAACAAGAAAAATGGGGGGGGTTTGTTTAGGAGGTGTAAAGATGAAAAAGTTTTGGTTAATTATTATTTGTGTTGATTTCCTTAACCCCACTTTACACTTACTTGAATTTGATTGATTGTATATTGCAATTGTGATTGTGTTTAAGGGAAGATAAGATGCTCCTGTCTTTCACCCTCAAATACACAAATAGGAGATCCAATTTTGATCAAGCCCAAAGGGTTAATACACAAATGAATCCACTATTTGGAAAGAGACCAAGAAAAGGGATCTTAATTTATATAATTTGATTGATTAATATGATTAATGACAGTGATTGAAAAGAATTGGAGAAAGTACCAACCTTACAAAATGGCAGATCAAAGATTGTTGTTTTCTGATATCTGTAGACTATTTCTAGAGATGCTGATAGTTGATACCGAACTGGAACACAGAGACAGACAAAACCCAAAAATATTTTTCCATTCTGATGTCATCTTATGAAAAAGGTCGACCCTATACCACTTTTTCCAACTCGATCTGCTCAACTCTGAAAGTATCCCTGTTCACACAGTCTGAAAGAAATCCAAAAAGGGTATCTAGATCTGGCCTCAGATTTACAGTCCCAAACCTATACCTACAGGAAAAATGTTTGTTTTTTGGGGAAAAGGGGTTTTCCTTGGTCAAATCCTGGTTTTGGAATTAACCTTAATATATGTAATTGAAGATTGCATAAAGAATAACAAAGCAAAACTCAAATTCACCTTGCTTGTAATGTCCTTGTGGCGGATTCGAATTCGTGGATCCACAAGTATGCTT
>MU223937.1:777373-788445 GCA_018584345.1 Thuja plicata | reverse complement strand
GGTATCCTTTTATAAGGATTCCCTCTTTGTAAATTATTAAATTTGATGGTTATTAATTAATTGAGGATGTTATTGCATTAAGAGTTTTTTCTCCATTATTTGCACAAGATGTTTCCTCTTCCATCAATCTATGATTTTTGGCCTCCATAGCTTTTTTGCTTCTCTCTTTCTGTGACAGGTTTGCATACAGGTGATTCTTGGGAGTTGTGGGTTGATAGTTTTCATCAACTCCAATAGATGTGGCTACCAAGCTATTAGTAGCCTCTTTCAAAGGTAAGGCCTTAGAATGGTTTCAAACTCTTGTTGTCAGTTCCATTAATTCATGGGATAGATTAGGAGATGCATTAAGTAAATACTTTAAGGATAAATCAGATAACTTATCTCTGGTTGAGCAACTGACAACCATTAAAAGATCTCCTCAGGAACAAATGACAGACTTCTATAGCAAATTTCTTAAGACATGGAATATAATTCCTACCTCAGTAAGACCTTCAGTTGATCATGCCTTCCTATATTTTTTAAGAAGTCTAAATAGTAATATTTCTATCATGATTCAATCTATGGGAGGTACTTCATTACCTCAATCTTTTGACATTGTTGTCAAGGAAGAGAATTGTCTAATACAAGTTGGCATGATAGCCCCGAGGCCACCTATGCCCATATTCCCTAACATACAACCAAGCATGCCTTTGTAAATAACTCTAATTCCTCCAATACCCACTATTGTAACATGACCTCAAGCAAGTACCAGTTATGGGGAAGTAAGGGAGGACCCTTCCCAGGAACTATTAGAATTGAGAAGTAATCAGAAAGAGATGAATAAATTAATGCAGACTATGAGTAACGAGCTGATTAGTATAAAGAAACAAGGACGGGGGAGTAGACCCTCTCTTCAGCAAAATCAAAGTCCCAATCAACAATATCAAAATCAGGGACAATCTTATCAGCAGAATACACCCCAATTTCAAGGAGGTTATCAAGGGCAAAGGAAAAACTACAATTAGAGACCATCTCAGACTTATAACCCTACCCCTCTCCATTCTGCAAATCTAGTTAGGGATGTAGTCCCAAGTAAAAATAACCTTGCTGTAGAGATGGAATGGTGTTACCCTTGCAATCAGTCCCATAACTAGACAACATGCTTAAATGGGAGGGTACACCAAGCACTGATGGTTCAAAGTGCCTCACTTACTCAATCAAAGGCTTCTTCCAATGAAACACCTCCCCACCAGGAGGCACAACATGGTGAAACTACTCTTTTTAATTGGGATCAACAAGATTTCAATGGAGTAAATGGTGAATCCACCATTGTTGCCAATACAAGATCTAAAAGAAGAGCTCAAGACATGGAACAAACATCAGATAAGGCTTCTACACCTGCAGAATCTTCACCACCCTTTGCTCCTATCAAGCTAGAGATGGCCCCCGCCATTCCAGTCAAAGAAAATTGACCTTCTAAGGAGGTTGAGCCTATCATAGCAAAGATACACCAAAGAGTACACATAGCTGTACCCTTCAACATAGTGGATAATATGAAGAAAACAAATATCACTATGTCTATGTGGTACACTTTGGCTATTCCAGGAAAACCTGAAATATTGAAGAAAGCAATGACCGAAGAGAAGATTCCTCAGCCGCCTACAATAAAAGAGGTCATGAAGCCAGTATTGGTTAACACTGATCATAAGGAGGGGATTCCAAGAGGTAACTCTAGGGCTAATACCATGCAAGGTAGGAACTCAAAACCACCCCATTTTTATGTATCTTTAATTATTGGAAAATCTTTGGTACATAATTGCATGGTAGATAGTGGGGCTACTAGCATTGTTATGCCTAAGAAGGTAGCTGACTAAGGAGGTTTGAAATATGAGCCTTTCCAAAATAAATTTACCCAACTTGATGGTTCTTTAGTGAACATGATAGGTGTAGCTAGGAACACCATCCTAGTCCTCCATGCAAGCCCCAATTTATTTTATCTTGCTCGACATATACATAATAAACCTCCCCGCTTTATTTTCCATATGCTTGTCAAGAGAATTTACAGCCAAGATAGGGGCTATCTTTCCTCTGATTGGTCACACATGATTTTCCATACAAGGTATGGGACTAAGGTCACTATCAAGTCTAAATCATTAGAAGCACACCATGTAGAACCCTATGTGTCCAATGTACTTAATGCAAGTTGTCTCGTACCTGATGATGATGACTTCCCAATCATCAGGGAAACAACCACCAAGATAGAAGGTATCCCAGACATCTATTTAGATGATTTAGAATCTCAGAGACCCTCTGAGGCCCAGGCCAATGTTATTTGGGATGCTAGTTTGGGGTCTTATTTGATTCAAGAAGAAGGTTGCATAGAACCAAATCTCTCCAAGGGCAACAAAGGTTTAGAAGATCAATGCGGCCAAGTTTGGGAGCTATACTTCAACAGTGCTAGAAGAAAACATGGTGCTAGTGGTGGTACAATGCTAGTTTCTCCAAAAGGGGAGAAGTATTATGTTGCCTTTTGGTTTAGTTTCTCCTACACTAGTAACATTGTTGAATATGAGATCCTAGTGAATGGGTTGGAATGGGCCAAAAAGAGAGGGATCAGAACCCTAAATGTATATGGTGATAGCGAGCTGGTTGTTAGCCAAGTAAGAGGGATAAGTGCGACTAAAATTAATATAATGAGATCATATTAGAATCAAATTTGGGATGCAATTGAAGATCTCCATGCTTTCAATATCATCACAATCCTTAGGAAATTGAATCAAAATGCAGATAGATTAGCTGATGTTGGATCTCAGTATGATATCCCTACAAGTATTTCAAAAGAGAGGGATCAACATCATATCAAAGTGATTGTCAGACCTTCTATTCTAGATAACAATATCAATTAGCAGGTGTTTGACAGCGATGAGAAAATTCTACAGTTCTTATTTGAAGAGGACGTTTTCTCATAACATAACCAAGATAGATTACTGTAGAACTATGGTGATCAAGTGATACAACTAAGATCTAATAAAATACCTAAAGGGCTTGTCACGTTGGAGTCTATCCTCAATAGAGATGACCAAGCACAAAAGATCAGCCTGGTAGTCCAGCAAGAACATTGTACTGAATTAAGGTTAGAACCAGGTAAAAGTCTACAATCTAGGAGGGTAAATACTAATTCAAAAGAATAGGCTTACACTCAATTATTTCAAGAATTCATTGACATCTTTGCATGGAAATATGAAGACCTCAAAGGATTTGACCCTGCCCTTGCTCAACATACTATTGAATTCGAACCCAATGCCAAACCGGTCAGGCAGAAGCAAAGGCCTGTAAATCCTAAGTTAGAACCACTCATGCATAAAGAAGTCCTCAAATTAATAGAGAGTGGTATCATCTACCCCATCAAGCATACCTGTTGGTTTTCCAACCTCATTCCTATCAGGAAGAAGAATGGTGAGTTAAGGCTATGTGTCGACTTCAGAGACCTTAATAGGGCATCCCTAAAGGATTGTCATCCATTATCCTCTATGGAGCAGATCCTACAATGTGTCTCTGGATCTGAGAGATTTTCATTTTTGGATGGCTATTTGGGATACAATTAGATCCTTGTCCATGAAGAAGATCAATATAAGACTGCGTTTACAACCAAATGGGGGACCATGGCTTATCAAAAGATGCCTTTTGGTTTGTCTAATGCACGTGCTACTTTTCAAAAGGAAATGGACATGGCCTTTAAAAGCCTCATGTAAAAATTTGTACTAGTCTATTTAGGTGACATAACTATTTATTCTAAACATGCAACAGACCATATAAAACATCTGAGGAAAATATTTGAAAGGTGTAGAGAATTTGGGATATCTCTTAATCCCAAGAAATGTGTGTTTGTAGTGCATGAAGGAAAACTATTGGGATATATAGTATCCAAAAAAGGAATTACAGTAGACCCTGAAAGGATTGCAGCTATCCCAGAGCTACCCTTACCACATCACAAGAAAATTCTTCAATCTTTCATTGGGAGGATTAACTTTGTCAGATGTTTCTTGACCAATATTGCAGATCTATTAAAGCCTTTGACAACAATGTTGAAGAAGAATACATCTTTTTATTGGAGCAAAGAAGGGAAGGTCAGTTTTCAAAGCATTAAAGAGTCCCTGACAGAAGCCCCTACCCTGTTGAATCAGATGCTATTTCACTTACGCTTATGGAGGATCAGATTCTATTTCTGCAATATTGACCCAAGAAAATTCTGAAGGATTGGAACAACCTATTGCCTTCTTTAGCAAGGTTTAGAAGAATACGAGTAGAGATATTCTTTTGTGGAGAAACATGTACTCGCTATAGTGAAGAGCCTTAAGAAGTTCAAATATTTGTTAACCCACAACAAGGTACAATTGAAAGTAACTCATCCTAGTGTCAAAGAGTTCTTGCTTTCTAGGGACCTAAATGAAAAAAGAGATGGTTGGATTACTAAGGTCATGTAATATGACATTAATATCTAAGTCACCAATTTAGTAAGAGGAAGAGGTCTTTGTGAGCATCTAACACAGGATGAGAGTTCAAAGGGATTGGAGAAAATAGATGTATCCCTAATAATGCACTCAATAGAAGATCATGCCGAGGCAGCAGGTTGGTTGCCTAACATGATCCATTATTTGAAAATAGGGGAATGCCCTGTAGATCTAAATCTAGCAAAATGAAGGTACTATAGGTTAAAATTTGTTCCTTTTATGCTGGTAGATGACATTATTTTTAGAAAAGATGCATAGGTTTAGAAAAGATAACAGATGTCCTATTTGAGTTTCATGATGGACCTTCTAGAGGTCACTTCTCTCCTAGGACTACTGCTTTTAAGATCATGAGGGCTAGGTAATATTGGTCATCCATCTTCAAGGATAGCCATGATCATATAATCAAATGCATTAAATGTATCATCTATGTAGGAAAAGAAAAGCTTGCAGCCTTGCCCCTTCAACCCATCAAAGTAGAGAAACCTTTCATAAGATGGGGCATAGATTTCATTGGCATGATCAATCCTCCATCAAGTGCAGATCATAAATGGGTGATTACTACAACATATTATTTCACCAAATGGACAAAGGCAGTGGAATTAAAGGAAGCAAATGAGAATGTTGTCCTAAGCTTTTATGATGACATAATTCACAGATTTGGTGTCCCTGATTCCATTATTTTAGATAATGCATTAGTATTTACAGGCATGAGAGTGACTGAATGGGCAGTAAAACATGGTGTTTATTTGAATACAAGTTCGAACTATTACCCTAAGCGTAATAGTTTGGCAGAATCAACAAACAAGAACTTGATTAGAATAATCAAGAAAACCCTACAAGACAACCAAAGAGATTGGTACACCAAACTAAAATCTACATTGTGGTTAGACAGAATTACCCCAAAGAAGATCATTAGGAATTCTCCCTACATGCTAGTGTATGGAAAGGAGGCTAAGTTGCCCATTTTAACTGAATTACCAGCCCTAGACTTAGCTACTCAGTATGTCTTGTTTGAAGAAGGGGATCCTTTACAGATTAGGTATGCTCAGATTATGGAACTAGAAGAACACAGAGATAATTCCATGAAGGATATGGAATTCCACCAGACGCAGACAAATAAAAGCTTTGATAAGAGAGACAGGACTAGGAGTTTCAAGATTGGAGATATATTCCTCAAAAGGGATGAATTCAAATCAAAGCCTGACAGACATACTAAGTTTGATTCCTTCTAGGGAGGTCCATTCATCGTCACAGAGTGCAAAGAACATAATTTTTTCAGCTATCAACTCTTGGAGGAGTTCTCTTTCCCATTTCGGTAAATGGATTCCATTTGAAGCCTTGTTTTGAAGTTTCTCCTTCTTTGTAGATTGTAGATGTTTTCCCCGCTTTCTGTTCCTACTTTCTAGATTAATTTCTTGCTTTCCTTAAAAGTGCTCATGCATAGTTAGTTGTTTCCCCTTCTGGTTTCTTTCTTCCTCCAAGTTTCTTTTTTCAAATAATGATCCTACGCCCAATGGATGTCAAAGGCTACTAGTTCTCAATGTCTAGTAGGCAGACATCCCATAGAAATCACCAAGAATGTTACCCAAATTTTCCCATTTATGAAGATTTTAGCTACAGGCAGAGTAAAATGATGCTCCCACAAGGGTTGAGCCCAGCCTGTGAGGTTGACCATAGTTTCTAATCTTGGTTTTTTTTTAACAGTCTTTTCAGTCTCTGTCTTGCTCATGCCCATGCAAAATAATCTAAGTGTTAAAAAACCTATGTGTTTGATAAAACCCTAGTTACCCAAGATCTGTTCTAAATCCTTATTACCTTTTGGGAAACTTAAGTTCTTCAAATTCCCATGTGTACATTTTATACTCTACATAATTCTCTAAGTTGCACAATAAAAACATAATATTCCAAATCATCTGGTGACCCCAATTCTCGCTAGTCTCATGATCTCATAAAAGAAAAGCATATTCCATTTTGGTCAGGAGACTCAATGATGATTGTTGGATCGTATGATGATTGAAGAGGATTCGGGTAATCTCTTGATGTAAACCAGAGTTGGAAAAAGACCAGGAGATCATGCGACTCAGGGTAAGTCCGGTCTATAGGTGTGACTTAAGTTCAGAGATGGGTTAAGTTAACAACCTTTCAGTTGAGTGGTCTCGTAATTAAAAGGGAATATTCTATCAAGAAATAGAGACTTGGTGACTGCCCCCCAATTTAAAAAGGGTTTAACACTTTTGTAATCTCATGATAAAGCCAGGGTTAGCGAAAAGGTTGGGAGACTTAGCGGTAAAGAGAAAGTATTAACCCAAGGTTATGAGGCATTGCCCAGGTAGATAAAATGATCCAGTGGCTACATTTTAAAATGAAAAAGGATTGAAATCTCCACTGTCAATACAGATATCCACACCGCCTGCAATCGTTAGAATTTAAATAATCAAAGGAAATTCAAATATCTGATCTTAGAAGTTATTGCAGAGCCAGCTTGCAGAGAGGTAGATATATCGGCCGACTTTGCAGAAGCAAATTGATGGTGGTAGGTAGATTTCATAAAATATATCTGATTGATCAAGGATATTTCTAGGATGCATTTATAAATAAAATCGCTAGTTTTAGGGTTTCAAAAAAAATCCTTTTGTAATCAATTGTAACCCTAACAAAATCAGATTGACTCCAAGCCTGCGTGTTGGGGAGTATATATATCAGTTTTGAGAGCTTTAGAGCTCAGAGCTTTCCTGACTTGGAAATTTTCCATGGCATTCTTTCTACCCTCTAATTTTTTTAGTTTGTAATCTTTCAATGATGTTCAGATATTGCAAAGGCTTTTTGTGACATCTTTTCTATCCCTAGGCTTCCTTGTCTAAATCTCTCTTACTAAATTAGAGTATGTTGAGTGATTTCTAGTGAAACATTGGAGTCTTTGAGCCCTCTTTCTTTTGCAATAGTGTGTACTACTGTGGATGATTTGATTTAGATGATTTTGTGGATATTCTATAGTCCCCTGTCATTTTGTCTCATTCTTGTGCTGAATTACAAAATTAGATGTCTGTTTGCAGGTCATAGTCTATGTCTACTTATAGTAAATACGCTATTGTTTGTGAAATCACTTCTTTCCCTAAATAGCCTCTGTTTGTCTCGAGCCTCTCTATGAAATACTTACACAAACCTATCTAGGAAGTTGTGTTCTTCTATTCCAAGGTTTTCATGCTGAGATTAGTCAATGTATTATGATTTAGTTCACTTTCGGTGTATCACCTAGTAGGATAATTTTCTTTTAGTCATTTCCCTTTCATGCATTCCTTCTATCCCTTTTCCCTCAAGAATTTACATTCCTATTAAGAAGAAAATTTGGGTGACATATCAAGAGGAACCGGCCTAGAATCTAGAGGTCTCATCTCGGTTAGCAAAAGGTCCCACAACCTTGAGATGATTCCCATGTTACACTAGATTACCAAGACTACAAGAGCTTGGATGAAGGGTGCAAATCTAGGTGTCTAACAATGACCATATGAATCATGTATGGTTCCCATAAATGACAACATAGAAGCCATCAACAGTGGTGTCTATTTTCAACCATAAGTCTGTGAAGTATTATACCGCAACGGTTCTCAAGATTGGATATAATTTCAAAGAATTTTTTGACAATCACATGGAGAAATTTTTGGAAATCACCTGCATAATTACTAGCTTTGGTTTCTAGATTGGAGTAACAGAGGCATGCATTTTTATGCAATTTAAGATTTTGTATATCCAAAGCCTTTGCAATGCTTTTTCGTTAATCCATCCCTCTGAGTAACATATTACAAACTTTGATAGATCAAGGGTAGTTTGAACCACATTTAAATATTTTGGAAGTCATCCATATAATTGGTATCCAAAACATTGCAATGAATTTTGGCAACACCTTATACAAGAAAATATTGGACAATTTGAAATAATGAAGACATAGAACTTTAGGGTCTCCTGTTATGAATCAATTGATTTTATAAAGAAACTTTTGATTTTCTTATATTTTGGATTTTGTCTTCAGTCTTATTTCAATAAGTTTAACTAGAAAAATATTTACAATTGCCACCCCTAAATAAAAACATTAAAAAAACTCAAATAATGTTATCCATTAATAAAAATTATACCTCACATCAAGAAAACCTATGCCTCTTTAGCTCCAATTTAGAAATCAAATTAATTTAATTTAAAACTCTATTCAAGAGTATTAATTCAACTACTCTTTCAAAATTGAAATGTAAGAAAAGAAGTTTTTCAAGTAGATGGAAACCATTTCAAACTTACTAGAAAAATAAAATACAACATATGTGTTGGTGGGGGTTTGTGACCGGGTCCGTCAATGGATGTATGTTGTCACCAGGTATCGGGGTACCGGCCAACTTTGCCTATAAAGGTTGTCCGGAGAAATGAGATTCTCTAGGCCTTCAAGCACGTGAGAGTCGGGTCTCGATGGTGTGGGAGCTAAGTTGGGGATTATGATTGTTTTGTTTGGGGGGATAGCTACTTATCTCGGCTCATCTTCTCTGAGGATTGATTTTATAAACAAACTTTTGATTTTCTTATATTTTGGATTTTGTCTTTAGTCTTATTTCAATAAGTTTAACTAGAAAAATATTTACAATTGCCACCCCTAAATAAAAACATTAAAAAAACTCAAATAATGTTATCCATTAATAAAAATTATACCTCACATCAATAAAACCTATGCCTCTTTAGCTCCAATTTAGAAATCAAATTATTTTAATTTAAAACTCTATTCAAGAGTATTAATTCAACTACTCTTTAAAAATTGAAATGTAAGAAAAGAAGTTTTTCAAGTAGATGGAAACCATTTCAAACTTACTAGAAAAATAAAATACAACATATGTGTTGATGGGGGTTTGTGACCGGGTCTGTCAATGGATGTATGTTGTCACTAGGTATCAGGGTACCGGCCAATTTTGCCTGTAAAGGTTGTCCAGAGAAATGAGATTCTCTAGGCCTTCAAGCACGTGAGAGTCGGGTCTCGATGGTGTGGGAGCTAAGTTGGGGATTATGATTGTTTTGTTTGGGGGGATAGCTACTTATCTCGGCTCATCTTCTCTGAGGATTTAGGTAAGAGCACCCTAGGGTTTCTCGCTCCAAGCCCTAGCAGTTTAACAAAGTGATCATGGAGCAAATCACGGCTAGCAGTTTTCCTTTATTTTCCTAACCACTAATAGCTTCAGCATCCTAAACTCCTAGCGCAAGAGCGGGAAGATTACTTTATCCTTATCGCACAGTCGCATGGTGATCAGCAGTTAAGGGAATACTGTCATGACAAGGTGATGATATTTTATCGCACAGTCGGTGGTTTATTGGCGGTTAAGTCAAAATGGGTGTGACGGTGCGATGACAGGGAATCGCGAAGTCGCAAGCTGAACCGGCAGTTAGGCTATAAGGGTCGCGACAATGTGATGATAGTCTATCGCACAGTCGCAGATGAACTAGCAGGTTGGCTATCAGACTCGCGACGCTGCGACAAAAAGGTTTCATTAATGTATCACGTACTCACAGGGCAATCAGCAGCTCATGTCAAAGCGGTGCGAGAGTGCGACAAACATGAATCGCGTACTCGCAGGGAAAATGGTAGCTTGGTTGTAAGTGCTACAAGTGCGCGACGACCAAGAATTGCAAGGTCGCAGATTAAAACATGCATGGTTTTTAAGGCTCGCGACTATGCGATTAAACATTCGGATGTAAAGTAAGCGTCTGATCGAGCCGAGAAAGAACAACGATGCCACGGTTAGAAAAAAGAAAATAGGTTGACCAGTCAACATCGCCAAGGGAAGATAAAAAGTCAGTGACACGGAGGAAAAAGATGTCCACATCGACAACCATGCAGAGGATGATATCGATGACAGTTACAAGAGGAAGATGAAGAGCCGAGGCAGTTAGAATCCTCAGGCGGATAGGTAACCTAGAAATGGTTACGAATCAAGAACAGGCTGAGATATAAAGTGAAGGAAAGAACCATTTTAGAGAGGTTAGAGAAGTTAGAGACTGAGGAGGCTAGCATAGAAGATTTGAGTTTACATTGTAATTTTCTAGTTTTCAATAAAGAATAGTTTCATGTGTGTTCTGTGTGTGCTTCTATTGTGTGCAGAATTCTGTAGAGTAGGATGTTGAATTCAATCAAGTCTCATGGATTCTTTTTGACTCTTATAATCCATCCTATGGAGTGTGACTGTCAAGAAGCATCCCTCATGTATTTTTATTCTATTTTTGTGTTTGGGATTGAGAAGAGGCTAGTCAGAACTATAGACAAGTCCTAGGCGAGCTAAATGGTTCGGCTAGGGAACTTGTAGGAGAGAGAGATAACAAGAGAAGGTGCATGACTGACTTTATTCAGTCATGGAGAGGAAGATAAGGTAGAGAGTGAAACATTTCGGTGGGTAGGAAACCTAGCAGAGAGGGAGTATAGAAATCCTTCCAGTTAGGGTCTGTGAGTAACCCTAAGAGACTCGAGTGGGAGTCTAGAGGATCCTGAAGTGAATAGCGTCCAAAGTGAGATTCCTAAGAGGGAGTAGGAATCTAGAAGAGAAAGGTGACCTCCCCATC